>WBOK01000047.1:0-277927 GCA_009289805.1 Alternaria gansuensis | reverse complement strand
TACGTAACCTTATTAAACATAATTTTTTATTAGCAATTTTTACACGTTCCAAAAAAAGTTATACTAAAATTCATTTTAACTTTTTTTCCCCTCTTAATTTGAGCGAGATTTCAGGGTCAACCGTGCTGACTAAGCGGCTTACTAAGCATTGTATCGTAAAGAGGAAGCTCTTGGCTTTTTTAATCATCAATTCTTTTTGGTATAGCTTTTCTACTCATTGAATTATAAAGCTTTAAAAACAATTACTTTTTTGATTTCTTTTTTCTTTGTCACCCCTCTGTATAATGTTATTTTGATTAAGCAGGCAGCTCAGTTCTATTATAATATTAAATAATAAATCAACTCTAAATATTGCGTGATTAATTTATGTTTAATTAATATAAATACTAATTACGTCTGCTACATCTTTAAAACTTTTAGCTTTACTATAATTGTAACGAACACGTTACAACTCTATTATCCTCACTGTTATCTTAGGATCTTATCTGCGTCGGACCTACTCTAGTCCTAGCCTAGATCGCAGGTATAAAGACAGCTTAGGACCTATAGTTGCTCTGTAAATTTTTAATATCCTTTTGTACAAGGCCTATAGGTGTCTTATTAAATTAAGGCTTCTTTTTAGATTACAACACACTCTTATATGTCTTGCTATAATCGCTTCTGCTAATACCAATCTGTAAGTCTTGCCTGCGCTGTTACATTATATCAAAATTTTTGTCCTAGCTAGTAAAAGCATTTAAAATAAAATTGCAGCTGTTTATTTAAATTATGCTTAAGCCTAAGCCTTTCTAGATACAAACTAAAAGCTTTACCCTATTAAGTTTAATAACATCTCTAGTAAAATCTCTTAGATCTTCTACTAACTAAAGCCTTTATGTTTAGAAATTTTAACTTTAATTATAAGGCAAATTACTTCAAAAAAGTTACGTAAAGTGCGCTAAGGTAGAAACACAAAGACTATTAACAACCTATTAGTATTCAAATTAATTGCTAATAGCTAACTAAAACTACTTTATACTCTCTTTAGAGCTTGTTTGAAAATTAACTTACTGCTAGAGTTAATAACAATTTCTTTAAGATAAAGTAACTAGCAAGCAACTAGTAATTAAAAAAAATAAAGTAAAAAAGAAAAAAAAGAAAATTGAGAAATAGATCTAGTTATACTGTATTAAAATAAAATTAACTACTTAAATACGCAAGTTACGCAATTAACAGAAAAAGTTACGCTAATTAAAAACATAGCTGTACTATTTACTAAAATACTACTAACAAAAGCAAATTCACTATTAAGCTAATTAATACAGTACAATTTTACAACTTTTAAGATGCTACGCATTAAGCTTACAAAGCGCATGCTTACAATTAAAAATCTTAATAATAGAACTAACTCTATGTTTTGTTAATAGCATGCATTAATAGAAGACTAATTAGAGATTTATTTAAATTACTACTAGATTAAGCGCGCTTGCACAGCTTTTATATAAGGACACACTACTAGTATTATAAAAGAATACCTTAAACTACAGTACTTAGCTAATTTAGTTTCGAAATAGTTCGAAAATATAAAAGAAATAATTAATTTACTTAAATTATATGTTATATTTAGTAATAAATAGCTAAGAAGCTGTGCAGCTTTCTACCGCCTAGTTATAAAAAAAAACGTTTCTAGCTTTTAAGGCAAAATTTATTAGTACTACTATAAGAATTTATTTCTGAGTTAAAGTAGTCTTTTTATTTATAGGAAAAAATCACCTCTACTTTAAACGCCCTAAATTTAGGTTTTTAATACTTATAAAACAACTTATTTAATAAAATAGTACAACACTTCACTATATTTAATATAAAAAATTGTAATTCTCTTATTAGACTAAATATGAATAGTAAACTAGTATTTACTATAGTACTCTCAAAAAAGCCTTGCCTTTAACAATATTAGAGCCTGCAGTCTTTTAACACTAGCTTTTTATTAAATTTAACCTTAACCCCTGCTTACGCTACTTTAAGCACGCCTAAATATTTGTCTAAACCCTTTACCTTTAATAACAAGCCTTTATTAGATATTTATTTTAAGTACAAGAAGCCTAGTTACTCTATAAGCAATTATACTACTTATTATGTAAAAGATATTAAGATTAAATAAGAAAAATACTTAGAAACTGCAGAACTTTACTTAGACTAGATATAGAAAAAAAACAAAGACGCCTAGAAAAATGCTTTAGCCTAAGTCTATATAAGTATAATTTTGCTAATATTCACTTATTAAACTTATTTAGAGGAAATTATTTCTAAGTTTCTACTATTTTTTGTTTAAAAAGTTACAGTGCCTAGTTTTAATTATTATATAATACTAAAGCTTAAGGTTTTATATGCTTAACTTTTACTATTACTTATACTTTTTTTTAATTACTTTAAGTTCTTATCTAAGGACTTCCTTTTAAGGTCTTCATAAGAGAGTTTTAGGACTAGATCTAGACTAAAGTAAATAAACATATCTATCTTTACATCTAAATTAATAGTAGAAAATTCTTAACTATCTTTTTGTTATTATAGACTTAAGTATGCAAGATTGTATTATTAAAATTAAATACCTTTAGTAATTAAACTTATTACTAAGTATTGTTTAAAGCTAAATTGTATAGCTTACAAAATATTTTGCTACGTATAATCTTGCCTCTCCTATCTTTATGTAGTTTAAAGAACTTTCTAATAAAAAAGTTATAGAAGAGAATATCTAGTAGAGAAACGAGCTTTGAAAGAAGAATATCTATTAAAAAAAGCAAAGCTCTTTAATAGTTTTTATACAAAAAATCTACAGCCTTTTTTAGCTTTTAAAAGCTGATTTTACACTTAAAGTTGCTAATTCTAAAATATATCCTATCAAGTTAGACCTTACCTTACGCATAGCTATTATTTTAGCAAATACTTTCTATTATTTAATAAAATAAAAAGAAAATAAGTTCTTTATAATAAGTATTTACAAAATTAATTGTTTATTAAAAGACTAAATAGAAGTTAATAATCCATACAACGTTAAATGAATTCAAAACTAACTTTTATTTATTTACTACTTATATTAAGACGTGTTTAGCAAAACTACAGCAAACTAACTACTTATATACTACTTATATAACTATAAGATTATTCTGACTAAACTACTTTTAAATTAGTTTCGCCCTCTATATATGTAGTGCAATAAAGAACTTAAAGCTACCAAAACATTTATAATAAATAACTTAAAAAAAAAGATATTTTAACTTCAGTAATTACTTTCTTGCCTTTTTTATCTTTTATGTTTAGAAGCTTATTGAAGATATTTAAATTTATGCTTATTATTATAAACTTAACGTGATTACTTAAAAGAACTTATTTTTAATTCTGCGTATTAATAAGCTATTAGCGTATATGTATAAAGCCTAGTTCTTTACTAAGTTAAAAATACGCGCGGCTTTTAACAAGATTAAAATAAACTTAAATTCTGAAGTGTACACTAATTTTTAGACCTAATACAGAACGTATAAGTTTAAGGTATTGCTATTTAAATTATGCAACAGCCCTGATACTTATTAATATTATATAAATAATATACTAATTCAGTAATTTTATAACTTTTGTATAGTCTACTTAGACAACATTCTTATCTACTCTAAATTAAAAGTAAAACATGTTTTCTACGTACTAAAGGTACTAGAAAGACTATAGTAAGCAGGCCTCTAAGTTATTATTAAAAAGAGCGAATTTTATATTACAAGAACAAAGTACTTAGGCTATATCTTAATAGACTAAGGGCTGAAGGTAGATCTTAATAAAGTAGAACTTCTTAACAGCTAAGTATACCTTACTACTATCATAGGTGTAAAATAGTTCTTCAGGTTTACAAAGTTCTACTAGTAATTTCTACTTGAATACTTTTAAATTACTAAACTACTTCCTGTACTTTAAAGCATTTTAAAGCTATTTGTATAAAATTTGGATTATAAAAAGCTTTTAGAATGTTAAAAGCTATATTACTAGAAATCTTTACTTTATACTATTATTACCCTAAATATAATACTAAGGTAGAGACTAACGTATTAGATAGTATTTTTATAGGCGTACTTTCTTCGAAACAACTAAATAAGAAATAATGTCTAGTAGCGTTTTTTAGTAAGGTTCTATCTAGGTTTAAACTAGATTAAGAGATTTATAATAAAGAAATTTATACTATTATTATAGCGTTTAGCAAGTAGTAAGCTAAATTAGTATTAGCTTACTCTAGAATTAAAGTATATTTAAACTATTATTTACTTAAATGCTTTATAACTATAAAGGTCCTAAACGCTAGGCAAGTACGCTAAGCTAAGGAACTTGCTCTATTTTGTTTCTACATTTAATACACCTCTAAAAAGAATAACACCTGCGTAGATATCTTTTTATAGCATAAGTAAAATATTAGCTTCAGCCTTTTGAGACAACCTTTTAATGTGGTATCGCTCTAGCATGTTTAGACGGAAACAAAGATGCGCAATATCTCTCTAACTAACTGTTTTAACTAATAACTATTTACTAATAACCGCAACTTCTGTTGTCTTTGTTGCTATCCTGGCAGTGTTGCAGTCGCGGCGTTTCTAGCATGCGCCTATACTTAGATGTGAACATACAACAACAGCGTCACCATCTAAGCACAGCTCTCCTATCCCTAGAGGCAACTCACAAAATCCTCCTACTTATTAGTTTATTCTAGCTACTTAATAGCTGTTTTAACACGCTCTTACTCTTTATAGAGCTACTGCAAGGTCTTTCTACTAAAGTTGTATTTGCGCAGAAGAAGATTAGTAAAATAATATACTATTACTACACCTTGACTATTAATATACGCAACGTATTTAATAGACTTACTACTTAATAAGCCTTTTATAACCTTTATTGTAACTTTAATATTTATAATACTAGACGTATTAATAAAGTGTTAATAAATAATAAAATTTAACCTCTGCGTTTACTTAATTACTATAGAAGCTACTGCTAACAGCTCCTCTTTAACTAACTAGGAAGGCTGCTTAGCAAAAGTAAACGCAGGCTTTGTAATTTACTACTATAGCTTCTTATATAGTAACTTAGTAAGGTCTAATTTTACTTAATATAAGCTATTAGTCTTTGTGTTAAATAGAAGGAAAAATAGTCTAAGTATTATATTATTTAGATATAAGTTGTTTGTATGTAGTACTGTGTAGCGTAGGGGATCCTAAAGGTAAGAAGTAGCAGGTAGAGAGCTTTTATAAAGTATTATGGGCTTCTGCTGCGGTAACGTACGTGTCCTTACCCTCTTCTACCTTCTCTACGCGACTAATTAGTAGAGGGCAGCTGCTTTTTACTTTTTTGGAAAACCCATTTTGACTACAACAACAACCACCACCTTTAATACCTTATAAATAAAAGTAAAATATAGAAAACTTAAAGTTTGCTAAAACTAATAATTATTTATAATTTCTACTTAGACTACACTAACTTAATAACTAAGTTAACTCTAACCTTGCTTTTACTTATATTACTTAGCTCTACGCTTAAATTTTGTCCTTACGTATAGTTAAAGCTACCTTAGAGCCTATAACTTTAAATTTACTAAAATTAATTAAATCTGTTTTATAAATAAATTGCACTGCATTTACAAAAGAGTATAATTTATTACTAAATAAGTACTTAATTAAAAATAAGTTACTTTTATACATAACCTGCCTTTGCGTACTACCTAACTTTATACTCTATACTTAGATAATTTAAGAGGCATATAACTAAGTTTTCTCTCCTTACTCTAGCGCTTTTTAAACTTATTAGTTAATTGCTCTAAAATATTACTAGAAAAGTATAAAGGCTACTTATAAAAAGTATAAGCAGAACTATATAGCCTATTACAATGTATGTCTAAAACAGACTTAAGTTTTTAAAGTAATTTACTTTCTACTAATTCTTAATTGTCTAATGCAATACTAGTTTATTAACTTCAAGAATCCTCTACTAAATAAGGCTAGTTATAATTAAATTATAGTTGTAATTAATTGTTTATCTAAATAAGCTCTCTTTATTAGTTATTATAAGACAATTTACGCAAAAGGTATAGCTAAATTATTTATTAAATAAGTATTCAAATTTAGCTACACACCTAACACTATAATTCTTAACTAAAAACTTTAGTTTATATTTAGTTTCTAGTCTAACGTTCTGTTAGATCTTAGGCGTTAAAGTTAAACTATCAACAGCCTACTACGAAAAGAGTAATAGTTAAATGAAAATTATAAAAAATATATGAACGAAAGGCTTTAGCTATTTGTATTTTACTACTAAGACAACTAAAGTAAACTACTACCTCTAATTAATAGAGCACAAATTTTCTTACTTTATTCTGCCTTAGGCATGTTCTTATATTAGATCTTTTACAGATTTAATCTTAGATAGAGCTAGGACTAAAAGTAGCTAGCTAATACTTTTACTCTAACTAATAAAATAAACTATTTGAACGTATTAGCTTTAGCTACTTAAATGTACAACACCTAAGAAACAGTATAAACCTCTTTAAAAAAAGCTTAAAAGTAAATGTAAACTATTGTAAACTATTACTACTATTTAATTAATTAAGATATTAAAAATAAGATTTTTTAGATATAAAGAGCCTTATAAATAATTACTTAAACTAGAAACTATTAGCTAAATATAAAGAACTCTTTGAAGTTCTTAGAAAAGTTAGTTATTTATACTACTTTAATTTACTAGAGAATTTTTTGATTTATAATATTTTTATACTAAAACTATTATACAAAGATTTTTAAGACCTACTTTCTAGATAAAAAGCTTTAAAGCTAGCTTCTACTTTAATTTAAAGCGTAAAAAAAATAAGAAGTTAATAAAATTCTTGCTAGCAAATTATATTACTTAAAGTTAAAATACTATATTAGCTAGGTTAAATATAATTTAAACTTAACTAAGTTCTTAACTTAAATTTCTCAAAAGCTTCCTATAAACTTAAAGCCTTTTATAAAAAAAAACTTTACACGTTTAAGTCTTTTAAAGTTTTTAGAGAAATAAATTATAGCCTAAAAGTAAAAAGAAAGAATTTAACTTTACTACAAAACAACAACCTCCCCCCCCCCCCCCCCCTCTTACTTTTACTTAAAGATCTAGAGAGAATTGCTCCTCCTCCTCTACCTCTGTCTAGAGGCGCTGCTCATCGTCCTCCTCCCTTAGCAGAGCAACTAGACTACTACTACTGATTCTACTCTAGCAATTAAAAGCTTTCAAAATAGCAACCTAGCTGTCTAGTAAATAAACAGCGTTTTAAATTTTTAAAAAAAACCTAGTAAGTTAAAACTAACATTAAAGCTATAAATAGCTTTTTCTTTTTGCTTTTCGTTACCTAAACTTTCTTAGCTAAGACAAGAGCTGCTGCCTATACCTACTCTTTAATAGAGAGATAGTTCTCTACTAAATTCTTCTTGTGCTTTGCAGTAGCAAGAAGGTTCATAGTAGTAAAAAGTTTAAAAAACTCTTCTTTAACATACTCTAGCACCTATTTAAGTTAACTTTAAGTTTAAAAAGGTAAAACATATTAATCTTATAAGAAAAAACCTTTTCTTCTACTATACGCAGTAAGCGCATTTCTTAGATGTTTTAAAGTTAAACTAATATTTAACTTTAAAAACGCCTTATACAAAGGCGCGCACTAACTATAAACAAATAAGGTAATACGCTTTTAGTAAAGCCGTTAAGAATTAATATAGCAGCATAGTATATATATATATATATATATGTGTATGTATGTGTGTGTGTGTAGTATTCTAAAGAAGTAGAAAAATTAAACCCAACGTGTTATTAAAATATTAAAATAGCAAATGCTTAAGGCTAGTCTAATACTACTCTAGGTTAAAGTTATAGTAACTACCTATTAGAGGTCTACAATAACAACAAAAAACGTTATAAAGTTAACAATAAATAAATAACAAACATTTCAAAGAATATATATAGCTACAGAACTAGCTAACTACTAGAAAGAGGAGTAGTATAACAAATACGTTACAACTCTTTTATCTTTACTATTATCTTAGGATCTTATCTGTGTTGGACCTACACTAGTCCTAGCCTAGATCGCAGGTATAAAGACAGCTTAGGACCTATAGTTGCTCTATAGATTTATAATATCTTTTTGTACAAGGCCTATAGGTGTCTTATTAAATTAAGGCTTGTTTGTAGATCACAACGCACTCCCCCATGCCTTGCCATAATCCCTTCTGCCGATACTAATCCGTAAGTCCTGCCTGCGCCGTTACAATAATATAAATCTCTAAGTCTTCCTAACTTTTAACGCACTCTTAATACTATTACTATAGTAAGCTTTACTACTTTACTATTTCTTTACTTAATTAGCTGCCAAGTTTTCTAGTAAAGTCTGCTTCTAATAGTAATAAGCGTAAGCGTTGCTTAAAAAGCCTACACTAGCAACATAAAAATAGTGCTAAGTATAAGTATTACGCGCGTTAAAGTTTGTTAAATAATAAAATATAGCAAGTAGCTGATTTTTAAAATAATAAGAGTTTGTTGCCTCTGCCCTTAAATTTGTACGCGCACTTTAAGATTTCTAGTAGCTTAGCTTAAAAATTAATTAACTTACTTATTAGATTAAGTCTATTATTGAGCTCTAATTTAATTTTTTATTAACTTAAGAGCCTAACTAAGAAATTAAGCTAGCGGAACAGTAAGACTGCTTAAAAGCATATTTAAAAGTTAAAATAGATTACTACTTAACCAACGTCTAGAGAATGGCAACATAACATCAGCAATAGCCTATATACGCCTAGTAAGCTGACTATAAGGTAGAACGTGCCTCTCACTACTTAGAAGAAGGCGCCTATAAGCTTTTTAAAAATTACTCCTAATTTATTCCGTTTTATTAAAAATTATTACTAATATATTAAGTCTTTACGTTTCTTTGTATAAGCACTATATAAAGAAGTTACTTTATAGTTTATATGCTAAGCGCTACTTTAATTTAGTTTAGACTATTAGTTAAGGTGGCACTCGCTGCAGCAGTTACTTATTATATATTAACTATACTATCAATAATAATCTTGCTAATCAGTTTATAGCTATCTATAAAGATAGAAAAGTAAGTTTTTACTTATTTAAGCTTCTTGCTTAGCCGGCTAGCTAGTTTTTAAATATAAAACAATAATAAGTACTAAGTTAGGAAGTATAAGCTGCTCAGCAACTTTATAGCTTGCTTTAAAGAAATTAATAGTAGTGTTATGTTTACTGAAAAGCCTCCTACGTAAAAGCCTTTAGCTAAAAATTGCTGAGCTTAAGAAATGTTATCTTGCAGGCTTGCTACTTAGCTTTTAATGCCTGCTCCTACTCTAGTAAGCGCTTTTAATTAAAGATATAAGCATTATACTACTATTTATAATTCTAGTTAACTTGCAGTGTAGATTAACTAACAGCTAGCTTATAATTTATAACAGCTATAGCAATGATAGCCTTATCTATAGTAGTAACAGCAGCATCCTCTACATTAATTAAGGCTTTAAAAACAGTATACTTGTAGAATGCTACCTCCTTAAGCTTTATATTTAAACTGCCTTTATCTTTAATATTACCCTAATCGCTATACAAATAAATTATATAGGCATAAGTATGCTGGGGTAAGCTAGAAATTATTCTATAATTCTATGTATAGAAGTAATAAATTAAATGTACGTTTTTATGCTGCTTGCCTATAGACCTTAGCTATTTAAGATAAAATAGCAAATATTGTGCTTAAGCTTACTAAGGCTTAAAAGGCTAAGCAAGACTTGCTAATAGATTCTAGCAAATATAATAATTCTAATGCTTTCTAGTAAGATTATTCTTAGTTCTAATCTTTAATTTTTAGTTAGTTTTAGCTTTTAATCTCTCGCTTCTTTAGAGTAATTAAGAAGTAACTTAGCCTAGAATATAAATATCACCGCTTAATACAAATCCCTTGCTTATTCACTAATATTACTTTTAATTAAGTGCTTAACTTATTAAAGGTTAAGTAAATGCTTGAAGTTCTTAAACTATTATTAAGAAAGCAACCTAGTTAGTCTATTAGCAAGTATAATTACCGTTCTTAGGTACTTAACTTAAAATGATTCTTTAGCATATTTCTACTACAGCTATATGTTTTATATATCAATAAATCTTAAACAAGTACTAATTAACTCATTTTTTTTAACTATAAGCCTAATTACTTATTAATTGTTATGCTAGACTGTCTATACTTCTTTTAAATTTAGAGACAGCTTACTAAAAAAGCGTTTAAGGGCTATAGCCTCTTAAGTAGTTTACATAGAAGTAAGCAACTTAGCCTTAGTAGTTAACATAGTTACTATGGTCTTTAAAGCTGTCTTTTAAAATATTAGACTACTATATAATAAAGCTAGATATTTATAGAATAATTAACAAGTTTTTTCATAATCTGCAAAGAAAGCATTGCTTATATTTATTAAATCTAGGCTATTATAGTTCCTATATTAGATTACATTCTATTTTGTCTAGTAAAGGTATATAATTACCTGTTTAACAGCTTTTATATACAAATTACTAGGGTTTATAAGAAAGCATAAGAGCTTCAAATTTAAGTAAGTAATATTTAGTTAAAGTATAATAGCTATATATAGCACTAATTTAATCTTTTCTTAGTAGGCCTTAATTGTTTGCTTAGTTGCTTTGCTATTGTTATTAATTAGCTTTTTTAATAGTAGTATAGTCTTTATAAAGCTACTATTCTTAGCTTAAAACTTTTTATAAACTACTCAATATACGTGTTATGCATAAGCGTAATAATTTGCCTTTTACAATCTCTAATTACTTTAATACTAAAAAGCTCTTTTACCAATCCGTACTCTTATATCTTATACTTATCTATAATATTTAACTAAAGATTTAATGCCGTCTACTTATAATTTTATATAAGAAGTAGTAGGATATTATCTTTCCAAACTAGAACTAAAGTCTTTCTTATTTAATTAAAGAATAGACAAGGCTCCTTTTATAAGACGATTAGTCTAATATCTTTTATTAATTCTAAGAACTCCGTATTCTATACTAGTATAATCTACAAAGTGCACACTTAAGCTATACGCAATTTTTAGGCTTCTTAAAGCTATTTAGTATTTTATAAAATTACTAAGTTGCCTACTATAATTACCGCATCAAGTAATACTTCTATAATATTATATAAATGTCTAGATTATTATTAGTAGTAATTGCTATTGCTGCTCTGAAGAACTTATCTACAAATGTAGTAGTATTTATTAAATTAATTAAGATTTTTAAATCTTCTTACAATTTGCCCCTTTTTTAAGAAAGAAGCTATTTTAATTTAACTTTTACTTTGAATTTTACTTTATCAGTATTTGTTAATTATCTACTTTTTCTTTTATATTTTAGTCTAAGTCTTATTTTTAGTTACCTTATTAATTTTTTTCCTGTAAGCATTCTTAAATAAAGCTCTTATACAATGCTAAAGCATCTGCTTTAATACTTTAGCAATTTAAGTAGATTGTTGTAATATAGTTAAGTATTTCTTATATTCAGTTCCTGCTTAGTAAGCAAAGCTGTTATAACTATATAATTAAAAGTTTTATGGCTTACTTAGCCTTCTTAAGTTGCTTACAAACCTAGTAAGTAGGTATTACAAAAATTTCTTTATAATAGATTCTTATAATGTATATTCAATATATTGACGCTACTTGTGCCTTTACCTTTTAGTTAATTATTAAGATCTCAGGTTTATCTTTACGCTTACGCCTGCTGCCTAGCTTACGTAGTAAAACATAACAATTTGTAAGCTAATTTAGTGTTTTACTAGTAACCTTAGTACTACGTCTAGTAAGTAGAGGTTAAGCTTATAATTATTTACTCTATTTACTATCCAAGACCTGGAATCTTAAACTATAAGATAATCTGTTGTCTATAACTTGCTTGCTCTAAGTGAAAGTCTTGTTATAATTAGCTAGTGTAGGAGCTGAGAAGGAGCAACTGTTTGATTACCTGAGTGGAAAGTGAGTGTATTAATCAACTAAGTGCCACAATAAAATGTCCAATGACTACTAAAGAGACATAAGACGATCTGGCCCGTTTATATAGACGCTAGCGGGGCTGTCACGTGAACAGCTTACTAGGATGACCTAATTAACAGGGTGATCCGCTTGTTAATACTCTAATACACCCCCTAAGTTAGTAAGAATTTATTAATCTAACCTCTTAGTAAAAAGTTACTCTTTACTAGATTAACATTGTTAATTAAAAGGTCTTTTTACAATTTTAGTCTTACTACCTAATCTTTTATCTCTGTTGTAATGTTGTAATGTTGTTCTAATCAAGCAAGTAGCTTAGTCTTATTATAATATTAAAATATTTAATAGACTTTAAAAATCGCGTAATTAGTTTATACGCAGTTAATACAGATACTAATTATATCTACTACCTATTTAAAACTTTAACCCTATTTCAATATTTATTACTAAGTCTTTTTCATTTTTAACGCACTTTAATTACAATTAATATAGTAAGGTTTATTACTTTACTATTCTCTTACTAATTAGCTGCTGATTTTTTTAGTAAAGTCTGCCTTTAATAGCAACAAGCATAAGCGTTGCTTAGAAAGCCTACGCTGGTAGCATAAAAATAGTGCTAACTATAAGTACTATATGCGTTAAAGCTTATTCAATTATATGATTTAGCAAGTAGCTAATTTTTAAAATAATAAACGTTTATTGTCTCTATCCTTTAATTTATACACGCATCTTAAGACTTTTAGTACCTTAGCTTAGAAACTGATTAACTTGCCTTTTAAATAAAGTCTGCTGTTAAGCTTTTATTTAACATTTAATTGAACTAAAAGCCTAACTAAGAAACTAGGCTAGCGTATAGGCATAACTATTTTAAACAGCTTATTTAAAAGTTAAAGCAAATTACTGCTTAAGCAACGTCTAGAGGACAGTAGCACAACAATAGTAATAGCCCACATACACCTATTAAGCTGTCTATAACGCGCAACGCGCCTTTCTCTACTTAGAAAAAGGCGCCTATAAGCTTTATAAAAATTAATACCTATTCATTGCGTTTTTGCGTTTCTCTATATAAGCGCTATGTATTCAAGTTAATTAATAGTTTATACGCTAAGCGCTGCTTTAATGAACTTTAAACTAGTAGTTAAAGTAGCACTTACTATAGTAGTAGCTTATTTTATATATACTATACTGTTAACAATAGTCTTGCTTTTTGTTTTATAGCTATATTTAAAGATAAAGAGGTAAGTCTCTGATTATTTAAGCTTCTTGCTTAGGCAGCTAACTAGTTATTAAAAATAGAATTATAATAAGAGATAGAATAATACGCTTAAGCTACTTAGCAACATTATTACTTGCTGTAAAGAAATTAATGGTAGTATTATATTTACTAAAAAGCTTTCTGGGTAGAAGCTTTTAGTTAAAAATTGCTGCGCTTAAAAAATATTATTTTATAGTCTTACTGCTTAGCTTCTACTGCTTGCTCTTGCTCCTGCTCTAGTAAGCGCTTTTAACTAAAGACATAAATTTTTTTATACTGCCTATAACTTTAGTTAACCTATAGTACAGCCAACTTAATAGCTAGCTTCTAATTTACAGTAGCTGCAGCAACAATAGCTTAAGCTACAGCAGTAATAGTAGCATTCTTTATATTAATTAAAGCTTTAATTATAGCATGCTTATAAAATACTGCTTTTTTCTGCTTTATATTTAATTTTCTCTTGCTTTTAACGTTACCTTAATTACTATATAACTTAATTATATAGGCATGAGTATGCTAGGATAAGCTAATAATTATCTCTTAATTCTGTATATAGAAGTAATAGATTAGATTCGCGTCTGTATGCTACTTATCTACAGACTCTAGCTATCTAAGCTAGGATAGCAAATAACGCGCTTAAGCTTACTAAAGCTTAAAAAGCTAAGTAAGACTTGCTAATAAAGTCTAGCCAGTATAATAATTTCAATGCTTACTAGTAAGCTTGTTCTTAGTTTTAGCTTTTAGTATTTAGTTAATTTAGCTTTTAATCTCCTGCTCTTTTTAAGCAATTAAAAGAAGACTTAGCTTACTATATAAATAATACTACCTAATATAAACTCTTTACTAATTAATTATTATTACTTTGAATTAAGTGCCTAACTTGCTGTGAAGATCGTCCGTAGATGATCTGTGTTGGTTCTCTTGGAATGAGTGAGTGCGATGGACGAGGGTTGTACTAGCACGTTTAGTAGAACGATGTAATAGTACAGGGTTGTGTTAACACGTTTAGTAGAATCACACAAAGGCGTTGCCCTTTGTTTAGGTAGTCTAGGATCTCTTCCTGCCTCTATCCTTTATACATAGTCTGTACCTTCTCTCTTCTCAGGTTCGTAACACTTGCTAAAAGTTAAGTAACTGCTTTAACTTCTTACCTGTTGATAAGTAAGCAACTTAGTTACTCTATTAGCTAGTATTCACTTTTTAAGGTATTAAAGTTGGTAGTTGTTGTTGTATTTAAAATAGGTTTTCTAAAAAAGTAAAAAGCAGCTGCCCTCTATTAATTAGTTGCAAAAGTTAAAAAAAGATTGTGTGTAGTTAATAAAATTTAAACAGTAAGTAGATAAAGTCTACGCGCTAAGCGTATAGAGCAAAAAAAACTTAGACTACTAAGTAAAATTAGAGTTAAAAAATTTGCTAAAGGTACTAAAACACAACACTAATTAAAACGTGTTTAACAGCAATTGCTAGCTTATAGCTAGCAACAAGATTACGATAGAGGTAGAGGAGGTAGAAGAGAGTAAGGACACGTACGTTACTGCAGCAGGAGCCTACAATACTTTATAAAAGCTCCCTGCCTACTGCTTCTTACCTTTAGGATTTCCTACACCACATAGTACCGCATACAAACGACTCGTATGCGAACGATACAATGCTCGGACTGTACTTCTCCCCGTTCGACACGAAGACCGATGGCTCACATCGCTATTAGCTAGTATAATTGCTGTTTCTAGGTACTTAACTTAAAATAATCTTTTAGCATATTTCCACTACAGCTGTATATTTTATATATCTATATGTCTTAAACAAGTTCTAATTTACTTATTCTTCTCTACTACAGGCCTAATTATTTGTTAGTTATAATACTAGACTGTCATAACTTCCTTTAAAACAAGAGATAGCTTACAAAAGAAGCATTTAAAAGCTATAGCCTCCTTAGTAGTTTACTTAAGGGCTAGCAGCTTAGCCTTAGTAGTTAAGGTGATTACTATAGTCTATTAGGCCACCTTCTAATATATAAGACTACTATACAGGATAGCTACGTATCTATAAGATAATTAACAAGTTTCTTAATTATTTATAAAGAAAGCATCGCCTGCAATTATAAAGTCTAGGCTATTATAGTTTCGTTGTTAGATTGCACTCTATTATGTTTAATAGGGGTATAAAATTACCTATTTAACAGCTTTTATAAAGTAATTACTAGAGTTTATTATTAAGTATGAGAGCTTTAAAAATTAAGTAGGAAACATATAGTTAAAGCATTATAGCTGTGTACAGCACTAATCTAACTCTTTTTTAGTAGGCCTTAATCTCTTACTTAGTTGCTTTGCTAGTATTTTTTATTAGCTCCTTTAACAGCAGTAGAGTCTTTAGAAAGCTACTATCTTTTAGCTTAAACCCTTTTATTACTTTATTAATACACGTGTTATATATAAGCGTAATTATTTACATTTTACAAACTCTAATTACTTAGATACTAAGGAACTATTTAATTAATTCTTGTTTCTAATTTTTATACTTGTTTATAATCTTTGAATAAAGATCTAATGCTTTCTGCTTACAATCTTTTGCAAAAAGCAGTAGGACATTAGTCATATAAAATTAAACTGGAATTTCCTTTTTTTAATAAAAAAATAGGCAGAGCTTTTCTAGTAAAGTGATTATTCTAATTTCTTTTAGTAATCTTAAGAACTCCTTATACTATTAAAGTAGCGAGTCTTATGATTAATCAAGTGGGTAGTTAAGCTTTACGCACTTTCTAGGCTTCTTTAAGCTATTTAGTATCATATAAATTACAAGTTGTCTACTATAATTAACGCTTTAAGAAATGCTTTTACAATATTATATTACTTAATTTCTAAATTTTTCATAGCAGTAATAGCTATTACTACTCTAAAGAACTTAGCTGCTAACGTAGTGGCATATAATAAATTAGTTAAATTCTTCTTTTAAAAAATCACTTTTTACAATCATTTGCGCCCTACATTTAAAAAAGAAGCTATTTTAATAAAACTTGTGAGTCTAAACTTAATTTTCTAGTATTAGTTAAGTATATGCTTTCACTTTTAATATCTTAGTTTAAGTCTTATTCTAACTTAACTAATTAGTCTCTTTCTTGCAGGCATTCTTAAACAAGGCTCTTATAAAATACTAAAGTAACTGCTTTGATATTTTTAGCAGCTTAAGTGAATTATTAATATATAGTTAAGTATTTCTTTTATTTAGTTTATGCTTAGTAAGTAAAGGTACTATAACTATATAACTAAAAGTCTTATAGCTAACTTAGTCTTCTAAAGTTATTTACAAACCTAGCAAGTAAGTATAATTAAAATTCATTTATTATGATTTTAATATTATATAATTAATGCGTTAATACTACTTAAGCTTTTATTTTTTGGTAATTATTGAAATTTTAAGTTGCGTTTTGATACTTACGCCTAGCGCCTAGCTTGCGAGGTAGAAGATAATAATTTATAAGCTAATTTAGGCTTTTACTAGTAATTCTAGCACTACGTCTTATAAGTAAAAGTTCAGCTTATAACTACTTACTCTGTCTGCTATCTAAGACCTAGAATCTTAAACTATAAAATAATTTACTATTTACAAATTGCTTACTCTAAGCAAAAGTTATATAATAATCAGCTAGCGCGTTAAAGTCTTTAGGCTTATACTATTAAACTAGTAATAAGTTGCCAGGCTTATGCAAAAAAGGCTCATTACCTTTTAATATTAATAAATTAGCTTTATTAAGCAAATGTATTACTATTTAACTATTAAATACTTTATAATTAATTACGTTGTTGCTCCCTAAAGTCTCTTGTTTAGGGGAAAGTTCTAGAGTAGTAAGACTAGTATCTTGCTACTAATTAAAGTAAATTCTTAATATTGCATTAGCCTTGTGCTTTATTTACTTAGCGTCTTCTAATCAACTTTTATACTTAGTGAGTAGACCTTTCTTACTGCTTAAGATACTAGATAAATTACTTTCAAAGTTCTTAGTTGTTAGCTATATTTCCTAATTTATTCTCTATTAAAAGGCTAGGAGGACTTATAAGTTACTTCTTCAATCAACTAGCTTATTATTATAAAATACGTTTATAATTTCAAATGCTTAATTTTTAAGTAGATATTTCTTGTAATTTCCTTTGTAAAATAACTGTTTATTAAAAGTTACATTATAAGTAGTGATTACTTAATTAAACGTTATTACTTATATATAGTATATATTAAAGGTTTAATAACTAACTAAATAACTAATATAGCTGTAAGGATTAATCTTGAATTCTTAATAATTGTGCTTAGCTGCTTTCTCTCTATTTAATAGGTAGGCTTAGTAGCTATAGGCATAAATTACACTCTAGTCTACGCGTAGATTAGTAATCTAATATCTATTTATAAGTAGTTAATAGTATTAAGAGTATTTCCTAAACTATTCTTTAAGCACCTAGTTAGAATATTAGTAGTTTTAGATTTTAGTAGAGCTTATTTTATACAAGTAAGCTGCTGCATCTATAATTACTAGCTAGAGCTTAGCTAGTAAATTAGCGCTTATATACATCTTAATTGCCTTTGTAATTAGCTTTTAGCTAGCTTTTTCTACTAAGCTATTAGGCTTATAAGTATATAGTAGCAGCGTCTTAATTACAATCTCTTTCTCTCCTGCTTATTCCTTTAATTTTAATAACCCTCTCTTAGGCAGTGTAGCGGCATTGTTATTACAATAAGTTTCTATCATTTGCTATCAATATACCCTTTTCATTCTTGCAGTAAAGCCTTTAATTATAAGTATAATATTATAAATTGTTTTTAACTAGATATTATAATTATACAGCTTGCCTAAGTAGTTATATTTAATAATTAGTGCCTATTTCTTAAGCAGTTAACTAGTTAGAAAATTAAATAAATTCTGTAAAATCTTATAAAAAGGTTTAAGGAATCTTTCTCTTAGTTATTATAAGATTACTTGTAAGGTATAAGCTATTGCGCAGTATATGCATTCTAATAGCTTCTTTCTAGTAATCTTAACATTCTACGCTGAGTAGACTAGAGCTTTTTTTATTAATTCAGTTTAACGTCCTTTCTCAGCCTAAGGCTATATAAGACGTGCAGGCCGAGGCCTGCAGGTATCTACGTAGGTTTATCTTCTAAGTTATATTCATAGAGGGGGTTATCTTAATATAGGTGAGGCTCTAAGCCTATTAGTGGAGGAGAAGAAGGAGGTGGGTGAGGCTATATTTAGAGCTTGGTCGCCTAAACAAGCAATTGCATCTAGTTTTTAGTAGTTCCTTTGTACTAGGCTTGTGTGCTAACTTTTGTTTCTTAAATAAAGGCTATAGTAGCCTAAATACCTAGGTCTGTTTAGAGCAGATACTGTAGAAAGATTAGCTCTATGCATAAGTCTTAAAGTGTTGCCATATTATTCTTATACAATTAGCATCTAAGGAGTATATAGGCTATGTCCTGTGTTGCTCTATAGTTGTATTAGCAAACTTTAGAGTCTACTAAATTTCTCTTAATAGGGTAGCTTTTTAGGTAGCAGTAACCTATTTTAAGTTCAAAGAAGGCGCTAAATATATCTCTTTTAGTTATGGAAGTAAGTATCTACTTTCTTGCTTTCTACTTATATGCTACTAAGTAAGTATTTAAATTCTTACTAATTGCTTTTCTTTTATATTTGTTGTATAGGCTTAACTAGTTAGCGCTAGCTAGTTGTTTAATCCAAGTGCTAACAACTGCTAGGCTTATTTTCTATATAAATAAATTTATCTTTATAGCCTTTTTTGGAAGAGATTCTGCTTTTTTTTTTGATATATTTTAGTAGCCTAAGACTTATTATAGCGTAGAAGTAATGCCTTTTTTTTGGTCAAGTTGCTGCTTTAATGCACCTTTTTACTATTCTTAGCTAAAGTTATTTTAAGTGCTTTTTAATTAAAGTAGAGCTGCCTAGTTGTCTGCGTATATTATAACGCCTTAGCAATAGTAGTTATTTGTAAAGTCAGACGCTTTCTCTAGCCCTATGGTAATACTCTCTAGTTTACTGTTATAAACTAGCTAGTTCTTTCTTATATTGTCTTGTAGTTCTTTTATAAGCGTAGCTCTTTTAAAGAAAGTAACGCTAATGCGAATGTCTTTTCTTTTTATTGTTGCCAAGGCGTCTGAGTATATTAAAAGGAGGCTATTATAAACTAATAGCTTCTTGTAGTACTTTACAATTAAGTTTTTTAGTTTATGTAAAATTTCAACTTTGTATAAAGTTCTAGCGTTCTATAGCGTATAGGCATACTATTATAGTTTCTCTGTATTAGAAATAGTTAAAAGGATAGACTAGGTTATCTAGTTAAGTTTGTTGCCTTTATTGCTATTTATGGCATTCTTTGTAAAGTAGTTTAGATCTAATAAAGTAGATCTATACGCATATTGTCTAATAAAACTGTTAAACCTAACTCTAGGTAAGTAAATAGCAGCTTTTAATTTGCTTAATATTATAAGTAATCATTTAAAAGTCCTTAGGATCTTTCTATAGACCTAGTTTTAAAGTTTTTATCTGCTGTTAAGAATGTATTATTGTTTTTTCTAAAATAGTTGGCATTTGTAGTCTGCTACGCTTGTAATGCAAGCTACATATAATTGCCTTATTACTTTTAGTAAAAGGCCTTTCTTAATATTAGCTAGCCTTCTTAGGTTGGCAAAGGCTTAAGTTGCTTCTTGTATTTTTATGTAGCAGTAATCTTTAAACTTTAACATATGATTAAAAAGTATACTAAGCTATCTAACTAATCTTTTTAGTTAGAAGGTCTTCTTTATAGGTATAGTAAAAGATTTATTAGTGTTCTTTCTAGATCTTGTCTAATTTGCAAATTCAATTTTAAGCTATTAAACTCAATAGCTACTTTTTTTGCTTAGCTAAAGAGGTTTACTAGTTCTCTTTTTAGTAGTTCAATATTCTTTTTGATTAATATTGTTAATATAAAGATCTGTAGGTTGTCTATATAAGATAGAGAATATATATTTTTGTTTGTTGTAATTAATTTGAATTGTAGTTTTATGTAAATAAGAAAAAAGACAAGTAATACTAGACTTTTCTACAGCATATTAGTGTTGACTTTCTATAATTTCTTTGTTTGCCTGTTAAAAGATAGCTCTAATATCCTTTCTGTAAAGAAAGACTCTGTTTACAGCATAAGGCATGTTATTAGTTATTACTTATACATATTCTCTAGCAGCTAATTTCTAGATAAGTAGTTAAAAGCGCCCTTAATATCTAGAAAGGCTGTTAAGGTAACTCTTTTCTTTTGTCTTTGTTGTTAGATATTGTTATAGAAAAGTAGTGCAGCGTTAATAGCTAAGTTTTTAAGTCTACCTCTTAATTGTAAAGGGTAAAAAAGGTCTGTTATTTTAGCTAGTACACCTAGTCTCTTTGCGTAGAGTCTCTCTAGTGCCTTCCCAAGATATTACAGAAGAGAGATAACTCTATATACCTTTAAGATTAAGTAATTAAGCTTGTTTAGTTTTCTTAAGATAACTTCTTTAGCTTTTCTCTAACACCTTAGTTAGTATTCTAAGTTAAAGAGCGTTAAATAGACTTTATAAAAGATGTTTAGTTAGTATTTATACGCCTTTAAAATAACTTCTTAGCTGATTCTATTAGGTCCTAGTAAGGTAGCTTTAATCTTTTTGCAAGCAGTGTAGAGTTCCTCTATAGTTAAGATTAGCTACTCCTATTTGTTGTTTCCTTAGTAGTTATTAAGCCTTAGCGTTAGTATAGTAGGGGGTAGTAGAAATAGTTTTTCTCTAAAGATTTAGCACTTTCTCTTAAAAGATTCCTTGCTTCTAATAGCTAGGATTCTTGTTAAGAGGTTGTTTTTTATATAAGCTATAGCTTTAAATATCTTTTTAGGTAATTTGTTTTAGAGAAACTATTCCTAATAGTTAAGTTTAGCCTTTTTAATAGCATTAAAGTAATTGTTCTTAGCAAGCAATTAGTCTCTTTTCCATAGGTGCAAAGTATTATTTTCTCTTCTTGCTATTTATTTGTAGACTAAATAAGTTCTGTGTAGGCTAGCCTTAAGGGTATCTAACTTACTAGACTACTAAGGCTTTAGTTTTAGCTTTTAGTTTATAAGCAGAGTAGATTTTCTAAGCGCATTTAAATAGCTGTTGTAAAGTCCTCTGCTATTTTGTCTAAGCTTTTTTCTAAAGAATTGTTAAGTCCTATAATAAGTTGCCTTAAGATATTGTTAAACGCTTATAGTATAGCTAGTAATTAATCCTTTAGCTTTACTTGTAGTATTTCCTTTTGTAGAGTAGTTTTAGAAGGATTCAAGTTTATTTTTTTTGTGTTGTATTTGTTTAGTTAGCTAGGTAGCTAACCTTAATTAGTAATGCTAAAGAGGATAGCGTAATAGTTAGATCTAATTTCTAGAATAGCTTGCTAGTCTGTTATAGTAGACGCTATGTTGTTTATTAGAAAAGTTAAGTTAAGTACGCTTTCTTTTTGCATGTGGCCTCTCAAGAAACTTCCAACTTCTATAGTATTTAATAGAGTAAGGTTTTAGTTGTCTGACCACTCTACTAGATCTTCTGCTTGTTAATTTAGGTTGCAATCTTGTATGCTCTATCTAGGTTAGTAGCAATCAAAATCTCCTAGGATAATTAAATAAGATTCTTAAGACTCTTCTAAAAGGCGTCTTTGAATTGTTGTTGTGTTTAGGCCTTGTTTTAGGCTTTTTTTCGGTATAAACGTTGTAGATGTAGGTTTTCCTTAAGTTAAGGAGTAATGTAATCGCTTAAAAGTTGTTGTCGTCACTAGTATAAGGATTAACTTCTACTTCTATATCCTTTTAAATGTAGAGTAAAGTTCTTAGTCGTAGTCCTTTATAGGTTAGTAAAATTTGAGTAAAGTCTAGGTAAGCAATTAACTTAGTTTCCTCGTACGGCCCTCTTACTAACCACGGCTCCTGTATTGCAATAATCTTGGCGTTTAACGTATTAGCTAAGTTAATTGCACTTTCTGTAGCAGGGCTACTTCTATTAGCATTTATTTAAAGGACTTTAATTATTCTAGTTAGATTGATTTGCCCTAGTTGTCCTAGCTTGTCGGATGTCGTATTCAACGCTGTTGGCTGGGTGGGGTTTGCTGCAATTAACACACTTAAATATAGTGTGAATACAGGCTTTTCCTTTACTAGTGCAGGAGTTGCACTTGTGTTGGCTGGTATGGTGTGGCCCGCTGCAAATCTGTAGACTAGAGCTTTAATAGCTTGTTATCCTAAGTATCTTGATTGTTTATGCTATGGATCCTTATTAGGAATGCATACCTATAGTTTCCTTAATAATGCTACAGCGTTTACTAGTAGTAGTTAAGCAATATAATAAAGAAGTTGCTTACATTCAATAAAAATAAAATTAAAGTAATACTTGAGGTTAATCAAGACAACGTTCCTTTCTATTATTCTAGCTCTTATAGTATAATTATATTTTAAATACTAAATGCTTGCCTGCTTAAGCTGTGCTTTAAAAACAATATTAACGTAAAAGCCTAGTACAAACTTAACATTAGTAAGTAAAAGATTAGCTGTTTTGTGGCTAGGCTTACTATAAAAAACGTTCTTAAGTAGCCTGTTTCTTATTCTAGCAACTAAAAGAGATTAAGCGCCTGCCTTAAAAGTCTTGTCTTTAATGTCTCCGCAATAGGTCCCTAGTACTAGGTAATTACTACTGTTAACTAGTTAGACTGCTGCGCTACTATTTATAATTATATATATCGATAACGCACAAAGAGTAAAGGCTGAGCTAAACAATTTTGAACTAATTTCCTCAATAAAGTCTCTTAAGTTAATTAGTGCTAAAACTAATAAGCTAAAATACGCTCTACCTAGTTTATTTGCAACTAATCTGCTTGCGCTAGCCTTCTAGCCCCTTTTTTTGTCATTTAGGTGCGCAGCGCTACCTATCTATTTCTATTCTATTGCTTGATGATTTTCTTTTGATATTTTCTAATAGTTTAGTCAGTATCCTATTT
The DNA here is from genome assembly GCA_009289805.1 of Alternaria gansuensis. Classification (NCBI taxonomy): domain Eukaryota; kingdom Fungi; phylum Ascomycota; class Dothideomycetes; order Pleosporales; family Pleosporaceae; genus Alternaria; species Alternaria gansuensis. Next base: position 254,589 of record WBOK01000047.1, on the reverse strand, counting down.
GTAAAAATTAATCTTGTTTATTTTTCAAGGTGTCAAAGGTGGTGGTTGTTGTTGTATTCAAAATGGGGTTTCCAAAAAGTGAAAAGCAGCTACCCTCTGCTAATCAGACGCAAAAGTCAAAAAAAAAAGATTGTGTGTAGTCAACGAGATTCGAACGGTGAGTGGTTGAGGTCCACGCGCTAAGCGCTCGGAGCAGAAAAGCTCAGGCCACCGAGCGAAAATCAGGGTCGAAAAAATTTGCTTGAGGTAAAATTAATCTTATAGCTATAGTTTAAAGTTAAAAGCAGTAGCGCAGTGTCTAGAAGTGCTAAAACTCCAATATTTAACTTAGCTTTCAGGGACAAGGATGTAATTACTTACTACTTTTATTTAACTTTAAGCTTATTAAAAATTATTAAGCTATCTTTAATGTAGATTTAGTTAAGAATACTACATGTACTTTTTTTTTAAAAGAAATAATTAAATAATTCCACAATAAAACACAAAAAGTCTTTTTTAAATTATGAAAAGTTAATTAAGCTTTACTAAGTGCCATTATTTAATATAGCTTTTTTTGCTTCTTGCGTAACTATTCTAGTGTAATTTTAGTACCTAAGGCGTTTTAAAAATTAGTAACTGTTTGTAAAGATTGTCTGTAGATATTCTGTGTTAGTTCTCTTAGAATAAGTGAGTGCGATAGACAAGGGGTGTACTAGCACAATTAGTAGATTATTATAATAGTACAGGGTTGTATTAGCACGTTTGGTAAAACGATGTAATAACACAAAAGAGTTAAGAATTAGGTAATTCTTAGATTACACTTAAAGTTAAACACACTAAGCTATAAAGGCTTAATGTCTATAGCTATATACTAATAAGTATATGCCCTGCTTAGCATGCTTAGTTGTGCTAAAAGCACTAAGAACTAAGTAGTCCTGCAGTATAATTAGTATTGCTTAGTTATACTAAGAGTACTAAGCACTAAGCAGTCTTGTAGTATAATTAGTGTTACTTAGTTATACTAAGAGCACTAAGCACTAAGCAGTTACGTAACTACTAACTGTTGTTAGGTTATTGTTTTAGGAATACTAACGTCTTGTAAAGACTTCTTTACAAGTCCTAGTTCTAGATTGTAATACTATCCCCTCTTCTTCTAGTAAGTCGTCCTTAAGTTACATAATAGTAACATAGTCTTAGCTTATAACAAGATTACTTTTTGTTATAAGTAGCGTTAGATGCCTTGTTTTTGTCTTACTATTCCTAAGCAGAAACCTCTCTCTAGTACTAATTATTATTACTATCTTTGCAACTTTATTAATTTCTTTAAAAAAGCTATAGTTTAAAAATGTTCTACTTATGGAAACAATAAGCGTATATATAAAGTATATATTTATTTAAGAAAGTATAGCAAGTGCCTGCGTTAGGGCTAATAGTATATCGTCTAGGTAATAAAGTTAAAGTTTAAGCGTTTAGCTGTAGAAAAAAAAAGCTGCGTGTATATACATTAAAGAAAGTTGTAATGTATAAAATGCTATAAAAAAAATATATAAAAAGGCGTTAAAAGAGTTACGCGGGTAGTGTGGTTACAAGAAGCAGCTTAATTTATAAATAAATTTATTAGATTTTTACGCAAAAAATGTAATAGTAGTTAAGTCTTGTATAATTAAGAAGTTAGAGCGCAAAAAGGCTAGAGAAATTATAAAGTTTTCTAGTGTCTTTAAAGGTCTAGCCTTGTATCTCTTGCCTAGCATCTATAGTGCCTTTAAAGGCTAATACTTTAGCATTAAGCCTACTTAAGTCATGTCTTAAGTAACTTATATACTATTTTTAGCTTATTAGCTGTAATAATAGCTGCTTTTGTTTTCTAGCTGAGAAATATTTGTGTAAAAAAATTTAGTGTCTCTTATAGTTTATATAAAATAGTGTTTACTTTATGAGTTTTAAGATTTTATTATTGTATGCTATTAGTGCTATAAGTAGTAATAATATCTAATTATTATACTGTTAATTAACATATATCTTAAGATAGGCTTTTAATATGCAATTTGTTTATTTAGTCTGTCTATTTATTTATAAATAGTATGCTGTAGATGGCTTCTATTTTATTCTAATTACAGCTAATAATATTGTCTAAAAGTTAGAAGTAGAAAGCTTATCTTTATTACTAATTCCAAACTTTAGTATACTGTAGTGTCTAATAATTCAGTTATTAATAATATGTACTAGCTGTACTGCTGTAAAATCTTTTCTAAAAGTAATTTACTCCGCTCGTTTTATAAATTAATTAACTACTACAAGAATTACGTTATATAATACTTTAGTAATAAGGTCTCTTAAGACTAGTAGTCCTATAACAAAGTCTATAAATATATCTAACTATAGTATATTAGGTAGCTCTATTACTTATATTTTTTTATAAAGTGCGTAGGTACTGTGCTTGTTCTTCTAAGAGTCTACGCACTTAGCAATAAAAAAAGTAACTTTATTCTCTATTTTTAGAAACTTATAATTCCTTTTAATAAGTTTTATAGTTTAGGTCATGCTAGAGTAACTATATAAAAAGTTATTATAGTGTTATTTAACAATTGCTTCTTCTAATTCCTCTAATATGTTATATATTATTCATAAAACTGCGTTTAATATATTTACTAGTTTGAATAATCTATTTCTATTAATTTTAAGTAATATAGTATTAATAATTTCCCTAGTTCTTATAGTGTTCTATTGTTAGCTAAAAGCGTCTACTTTACTATTATTCTTTTCTAGTATATATATAATCTTAAACTTATCATATTTGAGTAACTCAAACTATCTTACTTATTATTAGTTGAGTACTTTAGTAGTTAAAATGTTAACTAAGTTCTTGTAATTTAAGAGTTTTATAAATTTTTAGCAGCTTTCTGCGTATGCTCTCTAATACTATAAGTGTATAATGATAGCTAGTAGCTCTTTGTTATAAACGTTATATTGTTCTTCTAGTTTAGAAAATTTCTATAAATAGTACGTAATAAGGTGCTATTTGCCTTTATATAGCTAATTATTGCAGCCTTCTAGCGTAAAGTTTAATACGTTAGTTTTCAAGCGCAATAGTTGTCTTGCTTAAAATATATAATAGTATAGTAGTTTTATGCTTACTTTCTTAAGTGTTTAAAAGGCATTTTCTACTTTTTTTTTTTACTTAAAGAGTATTTCTTTTCTTGGAAGTCTTATTAATAGGATAGTAATTTTAAAGTAGTTCTTAATAAGCTGTTAATTAAAGTTTTAAATTCTAAAAAGAATTTAATTTTCTTTACTGTTATTAGTTGCAGCTATTCTTTAACTACTGATATCTTTTTCTCACCTATTTATAGTCCTTGTTCTTCTACTATATATATTCAAGAAAAATAACTTTTTTTTTATAAAATTTACAATTTTTTAGTTTAAGTTAAAGGTTTAACTAGTCTAAGTACTTTAGTACTATGCAAACGTGTTTTATATAATCCTTTAAGTTCTTAGAGTAGTTAAGAATATTATATAGGTATGCTGTAACAAAGATATTTGAATATACTCTTAACATATTATTAATAAGTTCCCAAAATATTGCTAAGGCGTTTGTAAGTCTAAATAGTATAATAGTATATATATAGTGTGTATATTATATTTAGAACGCTGTTTTCTATTTTTACTTTTTTTATATTTTGATAAAGTAGTATTTGTCTTATAGGTTTAATTCTATAAAGACTTTAGCGTAAACATATTAATCTTAAAGCTTTATAATATTTAGTAATAAGTATTAATTCTTTACTGTAATGTTGTTAAGCTTTTAGTAGTTAACGCATATTCTTAGTAGCTTGTTCTTCTTTAGTAAAGAGAGTATAAGAAATCCTACTAGCAATATTAAAAGTTCAATATAACCTTTTTTTAAAGCTTTATCTAGCTTAGTTCTTAATTTCTTGAGTTTTATCTGTAATAAACAATAAATTAGCTTAAAAAGTAAAGTCTTCTCTTTTTCTAAAACAATCTTATAGTCTTAGAGTTAGTATCTTAGTAAGGCTTTACTATTTACTACTTTTATAAAAAGGTGCTAAAATTCTTTGTACTTTTTCAAAATTTTTAAAGTTACGTATTACTTTAAAACTTAAACTTTGTAACCTAGAAGTACTTTACTAGTATTAACTAAGTTAAACTCTTATATTCTAAGGCCATTCTTATTTAAAGTTAATAATCCCTTAGTAATATTATAGGTCTTCCTTTTATTTACTATTATAGTTCTTAAATGCGTAGGCTGGCTTAAAGTTGCGTCTAGTCTACAGCACTTAAATAAAAACTTCTTTAACTTTTTGTTTATTTATAGATTATGTTCTTATAACTAAGCAATTTCTAATATAATATTATAAGTAGCTAATTCAAAAACGTTGAAGTATAACTTTATAATATCTTAAATACTAAGCGTTATGTTGTTAACTTTGTGTGTAATAGTTATTTTGCCTAGCATAAGCTAACTATTAGCTATATATAGTAAGTAGAGTTTTTATATTTTTAGTATTTATAGACCTACTACTTGCACTGCTTAAAAGGTAGCAAAGTTAAGTTAAGAGCTAAAGACTAATAATACTATTATTTAATATCTATTAAGCTTTATAAGTAGCTTAAGAAGACTTAAGAAATCTACTGCGTTAATCTCTCTAGTAGTCTAGGTAACTTAGGCGTTTGTTTAAAAAAGAATATATACAAAATTTTTAGAACTTCTTAGTAACTATATGTAGTTTATGTTTAATAGTAAAGCACGTATACTATAAAGGCTAGTTGTACTTTTACACACAAGTTTTGTCCTTATAATCTTTTTACTACGTTATATATATTTATAGAGTTTCTTTTAAATTAATATATCTATAAAAGTGTAAGCTATATTGTTTGTCTTATATATGTACTGCGCATTTATTATTTAGGCAATTATACTTTAAGGACTTATATTTAGGGATTTCTTTTAATTTCTTTAGAAACTATTTTAATTTATACTTGTCTAAGTAGTATATAGTACAGTTATTAAATATATATATAGTCTATAAGTACTTTGCGTATTCTATGTTATGCAGATCTATTTAATAGTATATACTCTTATAGCTAACTTCTTTTACTTTATATTTTTAGCGTGTTGCCGAAAGTTTTTTATAAATTTTCTTTTTCTTTTTATTTATGAGTTAATGCGTTAGTTTATTCTAAAATGCTTTAGTATTTTAAGTTTATTCCCATATAAAATTATTATATAAAGTTTTGTTAATAGTTACTGCTAGAATAATTTTCTTTTTTAGTTCTTCTAATAAATTAGTATACTAGTAGTATTTAATTAATATGTTTTTATAGAGTTATGTAAAGATATCTTTAAGTTATTTAAGCTGCTTTAGTAGAATGTTTATTTTCTTAGCTAGATTATTTAAGTTTTATATTTCTAAAAGTAGTAGTACTTATATATTAATATCTTTCATATTTAGTGTAGGGGGCTAGTAGTCTTCTTAGAACTTAGCTATCTTTTTATACTTAGTTTAGTTAACTAGAGTAACTTCTTTTCTTTGTTAAGTACTATCTTAGAGACGTTGTTGTCTGAAGCTTCTTTTAAAGTAATTATAAAAAGTTTATTTAGACTATTAATACTTGCTTAGTCCTATTCTTAGACTATAACAGTAGGTTAAGTAATAATATTTTCTTTTTCTCTTAGAGTATTGCTAAGTACTGCATAGTAAAAAATATTTAATTATTATATTACTTTGCTTTAGCTTTAGTAGTCTTGCTTGATATAACCTTCTTTACTATATATATAGCAAGTAATTCTTTTCTTGCTCCTTTTGTTATTTTACAACTTATCCTTCTTAGGTTTTTTATTAAGGTTGTTAAGGTAGATAAGCTTATAGCTATTAGTTGTATAGAGTTTTAAGATCCTAGGGGTGTAGTTTTATTATTAACCTTAGTCAGAGTAAAATCGTTAAAATACTTAATAAGGTTAGGCATCTATATTTTTAAGTGTATAATTTCTTTAAATAAATAGTTGTTCTTTTAAATCTATCTTAAAAAGATTGTTATTTACTAAAATAGCCTTAGCTATAAGTTTGTTAAGCGTCTTAAGAGTAGCTCTACTTTATATAAGTTTTACTTATATAGCTAGTTTAAAACCTTGTTAGTATATCTATAACAAAGCATTATGGTTCTATTTAATAACTATTTAGTACTATTAAAACTTTATTTTATAGTTAGCTGTAGAGCATTTTTATTGTAACCTTTGAATTTTTTATTCTAATACTATAGATTTCTTAGCAGGTAAGAATACTTTTTTCATTTCTATTTAAGAGTTGTTTTAGTCTTTAACAAGTACTTTCTTAATTTTTCTATTAATAGTAATATTTAGATGTTAACAAAAAATAAAATTAGCTTATTTTTTAGCAGCTTTTTATAAAAATGTTAAGGCCTATATAACTACGTCATTGTTGTCAATCTTAGTCGCTTTAATATAGAAGTATCTATTAACTTAAAGCAGCTATTTTTTAAGCTTATTATAATTACTATAGTAGGTATTAAGCCTATTAGCTTTCGTAGTTGTTCCTGTAGTTAAAATTTTAGTAGAAGTGTTTATTATAGTACTACTTATTTTAAGAGTGTTAAAAGTGTAAAGATTATTTATAAATAATATATGTTAGTTCTCTTAGAATAAGTAAGTGCAATAAATAAGAGGTGTACTAGCATGATTAGTAGATTAATATAATAGTACAAGGTTATGTTAGCACGTTTAGTAGAATAATGTAATAATATAGAGAAGTTAAGAAATAAGTAATCCTTAGATTGCACTTAAAGTTAAACATACTAAGCTATAAAGGCTTAATATCTATAGCTATATACTAATAAGTATATACCTTGCTTAGCATGCTTAGTTGTGCTAAGAGCACTAAGCACTAAGTAGTCCTGCAGTATAATTAGTGTTGCTTAGTTGTGCTAAAAGTACTAAGCACTAAGCAGTCCTATAGTATAATTAGTGTTACGTAGTTATGCTAAGAGCACTAAGCACTAGCAAGTCCTGCAGTATAATTAGTGTTGCTTAGTTGTGCCAAGAGCACTAAGCACTATGCAATCACGTGACTGCTGACTGTCGTTGGGTCATTGTTTTGGGAACACCGACGTCTCGTGAAGACTTCTCCACGAGTCCTGGTTCTGGATTGTAACATTGTTAATAGTTAAATAAATCTAAGTAGCAAGTAGACTTTTACTTATTAATACAAGAGCTGCTACTTAGTAAATTAACTCTTAAAGTCTATTTATTTTAAGTAAACCTTGTCTAGATAAGATCTGTATTGCGCCCTAATCAAATACTAAGTATTATAATAAGTAAAAGCAGGATCCTCTTTTAAAATTTTTACTAAGACTTAGAGACTAATAAAGTTTTAAGTAATTATACTTACTAAGGTGTTTAATAGTGGGTCTATATATATAGTCTCGCTAATCTAGTCCTTAGCATTAGAAATTTTATTTACTTTTCTTATTTATTAAGTAGTGTGTATTATATACTTTTTAACTAGCTTATAACAGTTATTTTTTTTATACTCAGCATTAAATATATCATCCTTATATTTATGTTAAGTAATTTTATAATTCTCTTGTTCTTAGGCGCTTGCGTTAAGTAATAGAGCAATAATCTCTTTAATATCTTTAGGTAACGTAAGATATTAAAGCTTTTAGTAATCTATAAAGCGCACGTTTAGGAGATTAGAATTAACTTAATTCTAGATCATTTTCTTAAAGTAGTGCAGTCTTAATAAACAAAACTAGGTTATCTAGTATAATTAAGCCTTAAGAATTACCCCTGAGGCAATAAGCAGTATATTAAAAAGGTCTATTCTAATAAAATGCTTTGTAAAATTACAACGTATATTAGTATTAAAGTAAGCATAGGATTAGTTAGTTAGAAGCTATATTAATAGTAAAAGTAGCTTGTAAATTGTAGATTAAATTAGCAGAAGGTTAATTACACAATTGAGTAAGTAAGAGAAAGAGCAGCGGCAGCGATTTGCTGGCTATACTATAGAAGATAATAGAGAAGAGTAAAGTTATAATTAAAGAATTAACCTTCTAGCTTGCTAATTGCGCAGTAGAAGGTTATACTACAATTAAGCGGCTAGGCTTATAACAGTAGGAGCTAAGAAAAAGCAATTGCTTAATTACCTAAGTACAAAGTAAGTGTATTAATTAACTAAGTGCCATAACAAAGTGTCCAATAACTACTAAAGAGACATAAGATGATCTAGCCGGTTTATATAGACGCTAGCGGGGCCGTCACGTGAACAGCTTACCAGGATCACCCAATCAATAGGGTGATCCGCGTGTTAATACTCTAACTACTTAGCTATAATTGTAATTAGAAATATTACCAATTCTAGAGTTAATTTTAAAAAATTTGATTAAAAAGTCTTCAAAAGAATAAGTTTATAAATGCTTAATAAACTTAAGTGTCCCCATAATTAGCTTAAGCTAGACTAGTTAGGAGCTAGGCGTATAACAGAAAAGCTTTCTATCTTTAAATAAGAGCCAAAGTTAAAGAAATGCTTATTACAGAGGTTACACACTATTATAGTATATTGTATACAAATTATGTATATATAGTGCTGTTTAAAAAGTAAAAAGTAGTAAGTAAGAAGCAGCAGCTTTATAAAGTATTATTGGCTCCTGCTACAGTACGTATGTGTCCTTTCTCTTCTTTATTACATTATATTGCAATCTTTGGCTTCGGCCTCTTGAGACAACCTTTTGATGTGACCACACATTTTGTAGACACCTTTTTGGTAAAAAAAGATTTATTGCTAATAACAGGTATCTGGGTTTATGCCCTCTTGTTTAGTATTGCCGGCACGCAATTAGTGTGTTGCATGTTTAGACAGAAACAAAAATGCGCAATATTTCTCTAACTAACTCTCTTAACTAATAACTATTTACTACTAACTATTTACTGCTAACCGCAACTTCTGTTGTCCTGTTGCTATTCTAGCAGTGTTGTAGTTGCGGCGTTTAGTGCCTATTCTTAGATATAAATAAATAACAACAGCATTACTATCTATATATAGCTCTTTTATTTCTAGAGATAACTTACAAAATCCTCCTGCTTGTTAGTTTATTCTAGCTACTTAATAGCTGTTTTAACACGCCTTTACTTCTTGTAAAGCTACTTCTAAGTCTTTTTACTAAAGTTGCATTTACGTAAGAGGAAATTGCTAAAGCAATATACTTTTACTACACCTAGACTATTAACATAGGTAGTGTATATAGTGTACTAGCTAAACTAGCCTTTTACAGTCCTTATTATAACTTCAACATTTATAACACTAGACGCATTAAAAATGTCTTAACTACAGTTATATTTTAACTTCTATATTAACTTAACTACTATAAAGACTATTACTACTAGCTCTTTTTTAACTAATAGAGGTAGCCGCTTAACAACAGTAAACGCTAGCTTTATAATCTACTACTATAGCTTCTAGTATAGTAGCTTAGTAAAGTCTAACTTTACTTAATATAAGCTATTAGTCTTTGTATTAAAAGGGGAGAAGAATAGTCTAAGTATTATATTATTTATATGCAAGTTGTTTGTATATAGTACTGTATAGTATAAGAAACTTTAAAGGTAAGAAGTAGCAGGCAAAGAGCTTTTATAAAGAAGTATTACAGGCTTCTGCTATAGTAACGTATATATTTTTACTCTTCTCTTTTATTTTTATTGCAATCTTGTTGCTAGCTTCCTTTAGCAAATTTTTTTAACTCTAATTTTTGCTTAGTAGTCTAAGCTTTTCTGCTCTAAGCGCTTAGCGCGTAGACTTTATCCACCCACCGTTTAAATCTTGTTAACTACACATAATCTTTTTTTTGACTTTTGCGACTAATTAGTAGCGGGTAGCTGCTTTTCACTTTTTTTGGAAACCCCATTTTGACTACAACAACAACCACCACCTTTGACACCTTAAAAATAAATATTGCAATCCTATCGCAATCCTACTATATTTCTGTTATTAGCTATAGACTAGCAATCGCTGTTAGACACGTTTTAACTAGTGTTGTTTTTTAGTACTTTAGTAAATTTTTTAACCCTAATTATTGCTTAGTAGTGTAAGCTTTTCTCTTAGAGCTTACCTACTAACAGTTCAAATCCTATTAACTACACATAATCTTTTCTTTTCTTACTATTAAACACGTTTTAATTAGTGTTGTTTTTTAGTATCTTTAGCAATTTTTTTTACCCTAATTATGCTTAGTAGTCTAAGCTTCTCTACTCTAAGCGCTTAGTGCGTAGACCTTATCTACTTACTGTTTTAACTTTATTAACTATAGTATATATAAAGTTTTTTTAACTTTTGCGACTAATTAGTAGAGAGCAGCTGCTTTTTACTTTATTCGAAAACCTATTTTAACTACAATAACAACTACTACCTTTAATACCTTAAAAATAAATATCTAACACTTAGCTTCTAGTAGGCTAGTAAATAGTTTGTAGGTACCTACGCGTGGGTATAGGTTAGATTGGGGTCGCACGGACTAGTAGTTGTAGTTAGGTTAGAGTTGCACAGACTAGTAGTTGTAGTTGTAGTTAGGTTGCACTGACTAGTAGTTGTAGTTGTAGTTAAGTTATATAGACTAGTAGTTAAGGTTGTAGTTAGATTGCACAGACTAGTAGTTGTAGTTAAGTTAGAATTAAGTTATAGTATTTATTACTAGTTATTTATGCTAGTTAAAAGATAATTAAAACTTTATTACTATAGTTAATTATTATAGCTTGTTATTACAGTAACACATAAGCCTTAAGGCGCTGCTACTTCTTTACTAGAGATACAGAGTCCTGTTTTATAAGCTCGTCTTCTACTGTTTTCTTTTCTAAATTACATGTACTATCTCTAGGCGCTAAGAATTTAAATATATTATTAATTTTATTACATAGTGCTTTAAAGCTAAAACCTTTTCTTTATATAGAAATTCTTGGCGCCTTTATATCTAAAGTGATAGTATTTTTAAAAACTATAATTTGCTATATAGTTAAAGCTAAATAATAATACTTTTAATTGCTAATAAAGTCTTATGCAGTATTAAAAACGCGCTTAACACTAACACTAGTAATAAAAATTACTAATATATCTTTTGCAACTTAAGATAGCTAAACCTAAGTATTTTTATCCTATTACTACTACTTTAAGACATTAAATAATGTCCTTAGTTTGATATAAGAAGTACAAAAGTAAAATTCTCTTTTTTATTAAGTAGAGTCTTTCATCTCTTCTTTTTCTCATATAAAAAATGTTAAATTTAAAGTAGAGAAGCTGTTAAAAGGCGATTAAAGAGCAGGCCTTAAAAACTATTTACAGCTAAGTGTCTTCCTTAAGATGAAAGTAGAAACTAGTATTTAATTTGCCTCTCTACTATTGTTATATTAATTAAAATAGTTAAGAACTATTTATAATATATATACTTATCTTAAAGTTCTTATACAAAATTCTAGTTAGCTAATTAGTACTTCTCTGTAATAACGAACTATAATAACTATACTTTATATATAGTAAGCTTTTAAGTTAAATTTAGAATAGCTGTATAGTTAAATAAAAACTTTTGCTTAGCTAATATTTTGTTAGAGTATTGACACGCGGATCATCTTGTTGATCAGGTGATCCTAGTAAGCTGTTCACGTGACGGCTCTGCTAGCGTCTATATAAACGGACTAGATCGTCTTATGCCTCTTTAGTAGTTATTGGACACTTTATTATGGCACTTAGTTGATAAATACACTCACTTTCCACTTAGGTGATCAAACAATTGCTCCCTCTTAGCTCCCACATATTTTTACATAGTATTTACTTAGTTTTGCCTTTTTTATATTTATAGCAGCTTGTACTATTATAAGCTACTTTGTAGTACAAATTTCTACATTCTTATTAAAATTATCAAACATTAAGTTTATCAAATTAAAAAAATAGTTGTATATAGGCTAAATATAGAGGGCAGCTGCTTTTCACTTTTTTGGAAAACCCATTTTGACTACAACAACAACCACCACCTTTGATACCTTAAAAAATAAATAGGCTAAATATATTAAACTGAAGGCTTTAAGCATTTAGTTAAAAAGCTTATAGCATTTTTAAACAACTTAAGCATCTCTATAATTACTTTAGTATAGTGCTACTTAATAAAAAAGAGGAAAAAAACGCTTAAGATTATAAAACTCAATCCCTTTTATATTGTTATTAGAGGCAATAATAATATAACTACTTTTTTTGTTACTATTTCTTGTACTAGCTACTGATTATTAAATTTTAAGAGCTTAAGCGCGCGCTTATGAATTATATGTTAAGTTTTATTAAGTCTTTAAATTGTAAATAACAGAAAGTTGTTTCTTTAGTAGTAGATGTTATTAAGTAGTAAAGAATTACTTGTACTATTATAATAACGCGTTAATAGCAATACAAATAGCTTAGATCTAGACAGTAATTAAAAGATAATAATTTAATCTAATAAAAGTATAAATACACTACAAAGCGTGTTCAGAAAAAATATTTTCTATCAAAAAATTATAACATAGTGTCTGCGTAAGACCTCTTTAGGTCTAACCTCTATAGTAGTAGCTAGCTAAAGATGTTAGATTATATCTTAAACTACTAAGTTAATAATATAAACTAGGCATAAAATAGAGTTTTCTAAGGCGCTCTAGCTAATATTTTTATCTGCTAGTGTTAATTAAACTGTCTAACAGCGCAATTAGCTGCATATATATCTTAAAAAGCCTTTATTTTAAAATTAAGTTAAGCTGCTCTACTTCTTTATATGATAGCTTAAAAACTAAAGCTTAAATATTTTCTTATTAAGACTTCTTCTTATATTTCTTGAAATTCGCTAATATAAGTATATTTAAAAAGAAGTGTTAGGTTATTAAAATGCCATTTTTGCCTCTTCCCTAATATCTAGGGTTTAACTTTCTTCTTCTCTTATAGTGTAGCTTTTTTTTTTAGCTAAGCCTAGGTTTTTCTAAGTTAATATAGTTAAGGGTAAAGCTAACTGAGAGAATCTAGCAATAAATCTTCTATAGTAGTTTACAAAACTAATGAATATTTTAATAATCTATATAGTGTGTAAAATAGGCTAATTTGAATTATCTTAGTTTTATTTTTGTTGATCTTAATACTATTGAGTGTAACTATATTTATTAAGTATTCTATATACTTATTGTGCTATTTGCACTTACTAAGCTTTACATATAGCTTAGCTTTGCGTAATTTTTAGAAAACCTCTTTTATATAAGTCTTATATTCTTTTTTTATTTTACAGAATATCGGGATATTGTCTAAATAGACAATACAGAATATATTAACTAAACTAACTAGTACTTAGTTTATATAAGCTCAAAACTACAAAAGAGCGTTTATTAAGCTAAAAGGCATAATGTCACGGATAGTTGCGTGTTGGCTAGATCCGCTAAACTCGCTTATTGTTAGCTTGCCCACCTGCAATTGTGCTTATAAGGGGCTCCTCACCTGCAAGAATACTAGCAGGTATTATTACTTAAGATATATATACGTTATTATTTTAGAGCTATCTCTTACTATCTTCTGTAGTGTAAAGCAAGTACTATTGCCTAAAGCTACCTCTTATAGAATAATACCTCCTCCTACAGGCTAATAGTCTAGAAATAGCTCTCTTAACGCGATCTAATACTTAAGGCAACTAAAGAAGCTAAAGCCCTGCTGCATTTAAACTCTCTAATTCTTCTTAAACCTTATCTAGGCCCTCTACGCCTAAGGCGCCTAGAGAGTGCACTTAAAACGCATCTGTAATGCTTGTAGAATGTATTAACGCTATAAAGAAACGCCGCAATAAACTTTAATTTTTATAATAGTTCTAAGAGTTAGAAGAAGAAGTAGTATAACTAAAAACAGTTAATTAAAAAGAAATTCTTAATATACAAGTATTGCTAAATATATTATTTTACGTATAAAATGTACTTAAGGTAACACTTACTATATATATACAACACGCGCTAAAACTTCAAGACTTAGCTAAATGCTAAAGCAAATCTTTTAAAGAATATTATAAGTTTACTTATTCTTGTAAACTAGCCTTTTAGCTACTACTATAAGAATTTAAAAATAATAATAATAAAGTAATTTAGGTAATATAGTATTTTAAGGTAGACGCTTAAGAGCTCTAGTATATTTACTTTAAGTATTCTTTTAAAGCAAAAAGAGAAATTCTAAATTAAAATTACTTTAAGCAATATATACTTAACTTACTTTTAGACCTTATTAACAATATCTTTAAAGTAGTAACTGCGCATACACACGCTATATAGTAAAAGAATTCAAATATTTAATTATTTATAACTTATTTTAATATCTTTAAAAATTAACTCCTAACATATACTAAGGCATAAAGAGTTTAGCACTTTATTATAAAACTAAGGCCTAAACTACAGCATGTAATTACTAACTACTATTAAATTTCTATAACTAGAGAAAATTTTATTGCGCTTAGATTTATACTTAAATAGAATTTATATAAAGCACTTATTACGTAGAATTTACTCTACTAAAGTACTTCTACAAAAAAAAAATACTTCTTTATAGCTACTATACTAAACGCACCTAAAAAGCGTAAAAATAGTAGCAATATTATATACTTTAAGTACTAAAAAAAAACAATACGCTAATAAGTGCTAAAGCAGTAACCTAAATGTAGTCTTAGTTAATATAAACTAGATAGAAAAAGGTTAAGCCTTGCTATAAACTTAAGGTTAGTCAGGCGCGTACTAATAAATATTTTACTAGAGATGTAGCGCATATGTTACGTACGTTTAATAACTAAAATAAAAAAAGAACTTTAAGTTATTTTAAACTTATAAGTAAATATTAGCTTTATTAGTTAAAAAATAGCTGTAGAAATAGATCTAAAACTTATTTAGAATATAAAACTTTTTTACCTAAGTTAAAATAGACCTTAAAGGCAGAATATATATATAGCGTACAAGCTCTAGCTACGCTTAACTAATAATAATAGTATAAAGTGTATCATAAAAGTTACTACGTATAAAGTAGACAAAAAGAGCGCACTACTACTACTTAGCAACCTCTTTTTAAGTTAAGAGAGTATTAATATTAACTATAAGAAATAGATATAGAGTTAAGAATATATAAAAGTAAATATTAACTTAGTAGCTACTAAAGTATTTTTTAAGAACGCAAGACTTATAAATTTAAAAAATTATTTATTAAAAGTACTCTAAAGTAATAGTGTAAGTATTAAGCTAGAAGCTTACGTGTTAAATGTACTTATAGCACAAGTATAGTATATACTTAATGTTTTATAAAATAATGTAAATATTTTAAATAATAATACTACTAAAACTTTACCACAACTAAAAAGTTTAAGCTCTTTAATTTTTATTTAATAAGAAAACAAACTCTTTTATAAGCTTTTTTATACTTTTTTTCTTATAAGCTTAAAGTGCTTTACAAGAATATTAAAAAAGTACTAAATAAAAATTTGCTATAGTACTAGCTTTATAGGCGCACTAATACTATTTATACTAGAAAAAAATAGAACTTTTTACTTTTACGCAAATTATTAAAGCCTTAACGCTGTTATAATAAAAGATTATTGCCTGCTTCTCTTAATTAAAGAGACACTAGACCGCCTGTTAGGCATACGCTACTACACAATATTAGATCTTAAAGACGCTTACTATTATTTAAGGATTAAAGTAGAAAATAAGTAGAAGACTACTTTTAAAATATAATATAGATATTTTCAATATCTTATTATGCTTTTTAGGCTTACAAACGCCCTAGCAAGCTTTTAAGCTTATATTAATAAAGCTTTAAAAGAGTACTTAAATTATATATACATAGTTTATCTAGATAATATTCTTATCTACACTTATAATAATAATATTGCGCTATATTAGCGTGCTGTACGCGCTGTACTTAATTTTTTACAAAAAGTAAAGCTGTATATAAACTTGAAAAAGTATATATTTACTTTAAGTAAAGTTTATTTATGAAAATTTATTATTATAAAAAGTAGTATTGACGTAAATTCAGCGCGCGTTACTACTATTAAATAGTAGCCTATACCTACTAATATTAATGAGCTACAGTTTTTTCTAGAATTTGAAAACTTTTATTAGCGTTTTATTAAAAACTACGCTATAGAAATAGCACTTCTTATAAATATCTCAAAAGAGAAATAAGCGTTCTACTAGAATAAAAATTTACATGCTACCTTTATAAGGCTAAAGCAACGCTTTATATATATGCCTATTCTACGCTACTTTCAAGATACACGTATGATTTATATTAAAAGAAATACTTTAACTTTTACTATCTTAGGCATATTATCTTAACTATTTAAAAACAAAAAGTAGTATCTTGTTGCGTTTTACTTATAGAAACTACAAAATGCTAAGTTAAACTATAAAGTATATAACTTTAAACTCCTAGCTATTATATAAAGTTTTAAAAAATAGCAATACTATTTAGAGGGCGCTTAACACACTATTTAAGTATTAACTAATTACAACAACCTGCGCTTTTTGCGAGCTGTATAAAAGCTAAACTAGCGTTAAGCACGCTAAGCTCTATATTTAAAGGCTTTTAATTTTAAAGTTAAATACTGCCTATGGTATATAAACTCTATAGATAAACTAGTAAGAAGAGCAGATTACAAACAAAAGAACCTATTATTAACTTCATTATTTCCTATACTATAGAATAAGCTTCTAGCAAAAGTAGAGCGTAGTAGAATAAAAGAATTTTCAACCTAGCACAGCTAGGAAAGCGCATATAAAACGCATGTAGCTAATATTTATAAAATAAAGAGTATTTAAACTACTAGTGCTATAGAGTGCACACTATGCGTACTATATTCTCTAGCTAGAGTATTAGTTAGTAGTAAATCTACAATAGTAGAGTTAGAAGCTTTAATAAATAAACTGCGCTAGTTATAATAAAGAGACGCCTTTACCTTGCAGCAGGCTACAGACTTTAAGCAAGTAGCCTATACTTAAAATAGTAGCAGCGCGTTAGTATAGCATGTTAATAATAAAAAAGTCTTAAGATATAAAAGTAGAATTTATATTTTACTAGAATAAGCTATTAGACAGGAGATTTTATCACAAAATTATAACACGCGTATAGTAGGTTATTTTAGCGCACGTAGGCCTTATAAGCTTATTAGTAGGCTATATTACTAGCTAGAGCTAGGCTATAATATTTAAGATTATGTAAAAACTTATATAGTATGCTAAAAGAGTAAGACTCTAAAATATAGTAAATATAGTTAGTTATTACTATTACTAGTTTTTAATAAAATATTTAAAGAAGTAAGTCTTAATTTTATTATAAAGCTACTACTAGTAAAAATATAATAGTTTAGGTTTCGTGTTTAATGCAATTTTTATAATTATTAACTACTTTTTAAAAATAGCAATCTCAATACCTGTATTAAAAACGTAAAATGCAAAATAATTTATTGAATCTTATTCTAAATATATTATTTTAAAATTCAAAATTTAAAAAAATTCTATATTTAATTATAGTTTAATCTTTATATCTACATTTTAGATAGAAATATACTACTAATTATAAGTAAAGCGTAGGCTAAGCACAGCCTTCTACCTGCAAACAAATAGGCAAACTAAATTCTAAAACTAGATGATAAAATAATACTTAAAGATGTTTGCCTTAGAGAAATAAAATAATTAAGTATTACTTCCACTAACCATATAATCTGCATACAACAACTCTATCTACAAATTAATAAAGATAATACCTTTTTATATAGTATATAGTAAACATCTATTGCTTATATTGCCTTCTAAGAATAGTAAGCTAGAAGAAGAGGTACTAGATGCTGTAAATAAAGTATAGCGCATGTATAACACATATGTAATAGCAAGAGAACACCTTTTAATAGTATAAAAATATTAATGCTAATACTATAATAAAAAATACAAAATAAAAATCTTTCACTAAAAAAACTTAGTTTGCCTTAGTATAAAGAATATTAACCTAGCTTACTAACTTAGTAAAAAGCTTTTTAGTAAGTTTATAAGACTATTTTAAGTGCAAGAAGAAGTTAAAACGTAGGCTTACTAACTATAATTACTACTTTACTATTATATTTATAATATATTCTACGTTTTCTTACTAGAATAATAAGAATTACGCAGCAGTTAAGAAGATAATACTTAGGCACTAGAAATTAGCCCTAAAGGTAAAGAAATTTAGGAAGTTAAAAAGATATTAAAGAAATAAATTAAGAATAGCTAGCTAGAGTATTAGCTACAATAAAAAAGCTATAATAAATTATAAAATACTCAGACTTTAGCATTGCAGTTTAAGGATATAAAAGAACTAATTAAAGAATATAAGTGTTAGTAAAGATTATTACGTCCTAAGTGCGCTAAAAAAACATACTAAACATTACTGTTGCGTACTTAGGGCGCAAATTAAGTATATAAATAGATAAAACTATAAGTATAAAAATGATTTACTTTTACTTATTATTAAGAATCTTCTTACTACTAGTATAAACCTTATTATTACTACTTATATTACTACTACTACTTCTAGTACTACTGTTGTGCGTGCTACCCTTAAAAAGCAGCACGTTATTGTTACCTAAGCTCTTATTATTATTCTTATTATTACTAGTAGGACTAGTAATCCTAGCTATATAACTAGTAATTAATTTAAGAGCAGCCGCTATACAGCGCTACTTTACTAAAATTAAGCTTAAGTAGTAAAGTAAAGTTATTAGCACCTAAGTAAAAACTCTTAAAGAAGTACTAGTATATGTAGTAATATAGTAGTAGTTAAAAAGCTTCAAGTTAAATTAGCGCTAGCATTGCGTAAACTTAATACTAGTAGTAATAACAGCAAGGTTAGTTTTTAGAATATTAGTATTAGTAAATATAGTATTAAAACAAGAACAAAGTTAGTATAAATAATTTAAATGCCTATCAAGCGCTTTAAAAACTTATTTAGATTAGCTAAAGCACAGTTAATAAAACAAAAAAACTTACTTTAGTATAACTGCTATAGTTGCCTTTAGTATAATAGTTATAATAATAATACTGGGTTTATTTACAAATTTTTTTTTACTTAGTAATATTTTATACGCAACGTAGGCACGTTGTATATAAAGTAATAATATTAATAGCTCTTTTAAGTATGCTAAACTTATATAGCTAAGTATTTTATAGGTAAGATTTTTTAATATAATTAAGATTTAGATAGTAAACTATAAGAAAGATTAAAGCTTATTATTTAGTTATATAGTAAATGCGTTAGAGTTGCGTATTAAATGTATTAATTAAGACAAGAATTATAAAAAATATACTAGAATTTTTTTTATTGCTATAGCAAATATTACTTTGTATAATCTACTTATAATAATTATATACTTTTACCTTTACTTCTAAAATGTTTTTAAGAAATAAATAATAAATTTAAAAGTTACTATAATAACGCTACAAAAACTTGAGCCTAAAGCTTATTACGCGCCTAAACTATAGGTAATACGCGTTTTAAGAGCACCTAAGCTACAAGTAAGACGCGCTTCTCACTAAACTATCCTTATATAGTCTAGAGAGTTAATTTAAGACTGTTAGGACGCTAGACTAGAGAGGGAGGCTCTATTACAGATAGTGTGCTGGTGCACAGGGTGATACCTGACTGCACACTAGGTTAGTGCTCAACCACCTGATCCTAAGGTATATAACTCATTTAGTATCCCACGGAAAGGGGCACTATTTATTATTTGTTTACTCCACAGCTCAGCTCCTGCAATGTACTATAGAATAGGCATCTTTTTCTACTAATATTCTTTACATCTAACCTATAATAAGATCATTATCTTGTTAACATTATTCTTGTATAGTCTAGCTACTAGTAATCTCTTGCCCTTATAAAAGTATGTCTTTATACACTCTAACACCTGTACAAATAGCAAAGCCTATAGAAATATACTTTACTACTTAGTATATAAAAGAACTAGTGCATAATTATTATAAGAATAAAATAAAATTTTTATATAGGACTAGAATTTAGAGGAACTCTAAGGAAACTAGAATTTTTAGAATTACTATTAGATATACTTTTAGAGGGTTAGTACTATTCTTTACTATAGACTAC
This sequence comes from Alternaria gansuensis, assembly GCA_009289805.1. Taxonomy (NCBI): domain Eukaryota; kingdom Fungi; phylum Ascomycota; class Dothideomycetes; order Pleosporales; family Pleosporaceae; genus Alternaria; species Alternaria gansuensis. The sequence goes on along the minus strand of WBOK01000047.1, from coordinate 234,430 downwards.
GTTAAGGACTTTGTTACCTAAATTAGCTCTAACAATAGAGAATAGCAACAAACTCTACTAATATAACTACAAAATGCGTTATTAAATGCTAATTTAAAGTCTGTCTAGTAAAATAGAGGTAGCAAACTATTTAGCAAAATAGAGGTAGTCTTATATATGTTTAAACGCTAATTTAAAGTTTACTTAGTAAAATAGAAGTAGTAACTTATCTTGTAAAATAGAGATAGGCTTATATGTGTTAATAATAAAGAGTAAAGGTTTTATTTAGCAAAAATTAAGATAAAACTAGAAGCTTATAACTAAATGTGTTTAAAACGCTAATTTAAGGTACCTGTCTAGCAAAAAGAAGATGTTACTAATAATTAAGATAGCACAAGTATAAATTAGAGCCTACTTAGCAAGAGTTAGGGTATTAAGAAGTAAAGATTCATATAACTACTTTTAATTAAGTACTTACTATAAAGATTTTTAAAAAAAATAGCTTATATTTCTTAAGAACTAAACCTTATCTACTATATTAATAAATAACTACTGTTAACTATCTAAAAAATGAACTTCTAGAAGTCCTACAATACTATAAATGTTTAAAAAAAATTAGAAGTCAAGTTAAAAATAAAAAAGCGAAACGCTTTTTTCTACTAGGCCTACAACTGTTAGTCCTAAGTTACTATTAACACTATTAAGCTTAGTTATTAATATTATAGCTATATTTACGTAGAACTTAGTGTTTTCTATAGTTTAACTAAGACACAGTACCTTAGTTTTTACTAGAAAAGATATTACTAAATTCCTAGAAGACTTTAATTGATAAGCTAATAATAAAAGTATTTGTAATGCTATGCAAGTTTCTATTTTACTAGACTATTTTTTTAACAGAAATTAATTATTTTTTTATATTTTAAAACGTTTACTTAGATATATAAAATGAGATTAGTCTAAGTTATAAACAAATATCAAAAAGTAGTAAAAAGACAAAGATACTGCTATTAAGATAAGTAAACGCTCTTACTTTTAAGCTTATATCTATAAATGTATACAAAACTAGCTAGGGCTAGTAGAATACTATACTTATTTTACTTCTGTTGCTAATGTATGTATTAAGAATAAGTAAATTCTTTAAAAAAAAAATATTCTTTTTTTCTAAAGTTTACTACAATTAGACAAAGAGGCAGTTATATACTATATGCCTGCTATTTTTAATAGTAATAATTAAAATACTTTCAAACTAGATTTTATTTATTTCTTCTTTAAATTTTACTACAAAAAGATAACTAGCCTAGATAAGCTTTACTAGTTAGAATAAGGGGGTGCAGATACAGAAATGCGCTAGATTATATTATCTAACTAGCGTGCCACATTTACTTTGGAAAAAGTAAAAAAAGCAGCAGTTAAAATTAGTAAAGCACACAAGAAATTAAGCATGCTAGTAGAAGTTAACTTAAAAGTAGAAAACCTTATTAAGTTTTTAGGCAATCTAAAGCTTAAGCTATCTACTATTAATATGCTTATAGCGCACTCTATAACTAAGAAACTTTTAAAAAAACCTGCTAACTACGCGTACTTTATTATATAAGCAATAAATGCTAAACTTTTAAGTAAATGAAATAACAGTTCCTTTGTTACTAATTTAAAACAAGAGCTACTAAACAGGATAAGTACTATATACTTAAATAATATAGAAACAAACACTCTCTGTTGTATATATAATATAGTAGAATACATACTTAAGGATTGTAAGCTATACTACGCCTTAAAATAAATAAGATAGGTTAGTTTTAACTAGAATACCGCAGCTAAAAAAAGAACTTACTACTTTAGGCTACTACATAAACGTCTAGGCAAAATCTTAAGAAAGCTTTTATTAACTTAAGTCTTGTTATAGTTAAAGGCAAAGATCTAAGAATTTTACAACATTACTAATAACGTACTTAATTAACCTGCCTCTAGTGTAATACTAGAGAAGTTTACAGGTAGAGACTCTTAACTAGAATTAAAGTATAGGGGTAAAGCTTCTAGTTCTATAAATATAGCAACTAGTTTAATAGACTAAAGTTACTACAAGAATGTTCTTTAGCAGTTCTAATAGTTCTAGGAACAGCTATGTAACTTTGCTACATACAAATATGTTAATAGGCTTAATAATATTAATGCTGCTACTATTATAATAGAGGGCAAATAAAACGCTTTACATAACTTTTCTAAGTTAAATACTGCTACGCGCTTAAAGGGAAATAGTCTTTTCTTTTACTAGAATATTAATTGTGTCTAAAATAGAGAGATAAAGAAATAAAGAAGGCCAAGCAAAAATACAAGCACCTAAAAAAGCAATTAAATAATTTAAAGTAATGCTTTAATTCTTAACTCGCAGCCTATAGATATGCAGTTTCTATAGAAAGAAATATAGAGTAAAATACCTTTTGCAAGTTAGCCTTATAATACACTATTTTTAATTATTAGGCCGCCGCAGCCGTTTTAACAAGATAATAACATGTTAGCTAATCTAAGGTACTTATAGCAAGAATGTAAAAAAAGGCTATAAAGTTTATAAATATGCTTTTTAATCCTAAGCTAAGAGAAATAATATAAAGTTAGCTAAACTACATTATAACTGCCTTGCTTAGGCAGGAAGTGCAAGAGGTTACTATATCTAACTTTATAGTACAAAATAATATTTAGAAACAACTGCGCAACCTTTTAGATAATAATATTAGTATTGCAGATAGTTTAGAAACGCTTAACGTTATTATTAGTAGAGAAATTACAGAATTTAGGTGTAATTTAGCGCACCTAGAATTTATTTCAACTACTAATTAGCCAAACTAGCACGCGGGCTAAAAACACCTTACTAAGAAAACTCTACTAATTGCATTAATAATTGCAAGCCTATATTGCAATACTATAAATATACATTAAATAAATACTTAAACTTAATATAAAGTGCATAAGAAGAGTAATTTTTAAATTAATAAGTTAGATAATATACTTACTAAGAAAGTACGTAGAGTTGAACAAAGAAATAGACAAGTTTTTGCCTAAATAGACTAGCTAGAATACTAGTTTATTATTAATAGCAATTTCTTAAAGTACTTAATTAATACTAGAGCATAAATAAATATTTTAAGACTTAGTACTGCACGAGCATTAAAGATATTATATAAAATAATAAAACAGAGACTTAGGCAGCTATTTTTTAGTATTACCTTAGCTAATAGAACTTATAATTTGTTTGTTAGGACAGCATTTAATATACTTATACAAATAAAGACAGAAACTATTAAAACTACCTTTAGGATTGTTGCTAATATTACTATATCTGAAATTCTAGAAGGACCTTAGTGTACGTGCGTGAGGATAGTAAAATAATACAACGCGTTTAGATAAATTACGTGCTGAGTTCTTTCTAAAGATAGTACTAAGAACGCAGTATTTATTATATCTAATCTATTACTAAATTACTCTACGTAGACAATTCAAAATAAAGCCTTTAACTATAATTTAGACAAAGGAATAGCAGGTAATGTATAAATATACGCAATTACTAATATAATAAACAACAAGCTGTAAACAGCTGTAGTAAAGTATATATACAAAGCTGTATGGTTAAATTCTATAGTTAAATTTAGTAATTTTAACATGCTATATACAAACAACAATAAGCATAATTAAATAGTTTTAATAAACTAAGTATTTATACACGTAGTTAGATAATTAAAAAACTTTACAAAAAACTATAGTCTTAGCAAATTATGAATTATATATAAGCTTAACTAACAACAATTGCAAGAAAGACTGCTTAATAACTTCTAATAATAATATAATCTCTATACTATATATAAAACTGTAGACAAGAAAGTTCAACCTGTTAATATCTCTTAGCAGGAAATACTAATAGAATTTCGACAAGAAAACTAGAAAGAAAAGGCTAAAAAATAACAGCTCCTTCAAAGAAGCGTCCGCAATTCTAATATTAGACTATATAATTATCTATTTAAACTAAGATATGCTGCTTTTCTATAAAAGACAAGGCTTACTAAAGAACAAATTAATAAGCTGTATGTAAGAGATTATCTCTACCTTAAAGAAAAGGAGATATTCCTATATATGCTCTATAACAGAGAAGGAGCTCTCTTATAGCAATTTAAGGAATTAGGAAGAATCTATCCTAATATATGCCTACTATACAAGATACAAACAATACTACATAAAGCTTAGCAAGTATAAAGCTTTACTATTTTAAAGGCATTAGAATTATAGGTAGTAGATATAGTTAATGCCTGCCTAAACTAAAGAACGTAGGAATAAGGTAATAGTTAGTATTGCAGTTTAGAGTACTTAGTACTAAAGAAGAATATAGGCGTTTAATAGATTAGTAATACACAAAGAATAAATGCAGTTACAATATAAAATATAAACTTACTACTAATAGCAGATAAGTTTTTTAAGAGATTTGCAGAATATAAGATTATCTTACTTATAGACTTATTCTTAGAATATAACTAGATTACACTACATTTAAAAAGCAAAGATATAACAGCATTCTAAACGCTTATAGAACTTATACGCTTATACACAATAGTTATAAGCGCTACTAACTTAGTAGCAGCATTTTAACAAGTTATAATAGAGATCTTAAAAGACTACTAGCTTAATATAATACCTTTTATTAACAACATTACATGCGGAGGTCCTAGAACTAACTATAGCAGAGAAGAATTAATGCTAAAAGTACAACGGTATATTTTTAAGCATATTATGCAACTAGATAGGGTGCTAGCTAATATTAAATAAGCTAAAGGCACTATTTTAGAAAAAAAGTGTTACTTTCTTATAAAAAGACTAAAAGTAGTAGGCTATAAAGTTAGTTCTTAAAGTTGCTATCCTAACTAGAAGAAAGTTTAAAAAATTATAAACTAGCTACTATATAAGAATAAAAGAAAAGTAGAATTATTTGTAAGTATTTATGTCTACTATTATATATAAGTAAAAGACTTTACTAAGATTGCTAAACTTCTATTTATACTCTTATAAGACGACACTTTTTTTAAATAGAGAGGTACACAAGACGCAGTAATATATACTTTAAAATAAGCTATATACAATGTACTAGCACTTACTAACCTAGACTATACTAATATAAAAGACTGCAAATTTTTTTAAATAACTAATACTAGTTAATATAGTACAGGCGCTTGCATAGAGTAGCTTAAAAAAATAGTAAATAATACCTAATATAGTTTAAAAGCACACTATAGTCTACTTAAGAAAGGCAATAGTACTTAACTAAGTTAAAATACAAAGCTATACTATAGGCTTTTAAGAAGTTTTAAACTTATTTTTATAAAGTTTACTTTACTATAGAGACTAACGCTGCAACTCTTATTACTTAGTTAAATTATTTATTAACTAACAATCTAAGATTAGTTATAAATAAATAGATATTAACTATTCTCTTATAAAATTTTAACATTAAGTATATACTAAAAAAGAAGAATGTTGTTGTAGATGCATTATCTAGGTATTTAAAAGCTAACAATTAGGAGCCTCCTCTTAAACTTAAAGAAGACCTAAAGGAGTTTATTAACTATATAATTAAGAATGAAAATGCACTAGTGCTAGTAGGGCAAACTAGGATACTTTACTAGGAGTTCCCTAAAGAATTAAAGCAATATGCTTAGTTTTTAGTTAATCTTAAGACTTTAAAGAGAATGAACTACAAGAACTATAATTATAAAAGAAGCAAGTATTAAACTTCTTTGTATAAAATACGATACTTTTTAAAAAGACATTAAGAAATATTGCAATCTAACAAGTTGTAGATAATATAAATTTAAAAACAGCTGCGGTATAGAACGTGCACACCTAGATTAGACACTAAAAAGTTAATGCAGTCTACTTAATACTTGCGCAGTAATACTAGTGGAAAAAAATATATAAGTAAGTGCAAAGGAAACTAGCAACCTGCCTAGACTATTAACTATAATCTTCTAAGAGGAAGGTTAATATGCTTACTAACACCTATAGTTTTGCTATTTAGGAAACTATTGCTATTAATATAGTTTACATTCCTTAGTGTTTTAAGAAGAACTTTCTAGTTATTAAAAGAAACTACTTTAGTAGCTAGCTAGAAGCAAAAGCACTGTTAAACCACTAGTCTAAATTAATTATAGAATTTATTTATAAGGACATTATATATAAATAGAGTATAACGCGCAAACTAATAGTTAATGGAAGACCTAACTTTACTAAAGTAGTCTTATATCTATTAAAAACGTACACAATTAACTAAATTTAATTATCTAGACACAACTCTTACGCTATAAAAAAAATTAAAAAAGAATATAAACTGATTATAAATGCTCTTATAAAGCTGCTAAGACTTTGAGTTAAAAACCTGCTAATAGTTCTTCTTATAGACAGAATCTCTATATAGAAACAGACAAGTTACTTGCTATACTAATTAGTTATAAAGTAGAACTTAGTGCTACTTATCAAGCTTACACTACTTACGTAGCAAATGCTTCTATTTAAAGAAGTGCAAGATTATATATAATTACTTGCTATACAAGTAATGTAGCTAGATTTGAGAGATTAGTTTACTAAAGATGCTGTTGCTTATACTAATTGCATAAGAGCTACGAAGAAAAAATACTAAAATAATACTAAGAAAATATAGCATAAGGATATAAAGCTAGAAAACTTAGTTCTTTTTTAAAATTTAGTTTAAAAGATTAATATATCTTAAGACTGTAAGCTAAAGATAAGGTAGCTAGAACTATATCATATTTATAACGCTAAACTTAACAGAGGAACCTACTGCCTTAAAGACCTTAATAGCACACGATTTCTACACACAACACTTAGTTAGCAATTAAAGATATTTTAATAATAACGCGTGCTAGATATAATAAAGAAGGATTAAGGAAATATAAAGTTATAAAATTCTAAGTATTAGAAACAAACTAGTTTAATAGTAAATATTCCTGTCTCTCTAGACTTAACTAAGCTACCTACTAAGTTTAATTATCTTTACCTCTTGTAACAAGAGACAATTCTTATCTACAAGTTATTATTACTAAGTGTTTTATAAATATAGAGCGCTGTGTATATATATATGACTTTAAAAGCTTAAACTCTAATTCTAATACTATAACTAGCAGCTAATAGGCTACTAAACAGCCAATTTTCTCTAGGAAGGGGAGAAGATACTTTGCTATTAGTATCTACTTTTGCTTTTAGCTACTTATTTACAAATTTCTTATGTTAAATGCAAAGACTAGTTACCTAGTCTATAGATTCTAAGTAGGCAAAGAGCACTTAAATTCTGTAGTTTCTTTGCACTTTAATACGCAACTACGTGCTTATACTATAATAAACGCTTTTTTATAGGCTTTCTTAGCAATTAAAAAGTAATTTATACATTTTTTAACAACTTTTTACAGTTCTATAATAGCAAGATACATATAGAAAGTAGCAAGTACTAGCTTAATGCGCTAAGAACTATCAATAAAAGCTACAACTACTACAGCACTATAAGAGCTATATAATTTAGTTAAAGCTAAAATATAAGCGCCTTTAGCTAGCAGGCGTAATAGTAATAATAATAAGCTAAAAGGCTACGTTAACTTATTAACTCCTTTAGATACCTTATAATTACGCACCTAGAAACACACTACTATAATTAAATTTCTGCTTGCCATTTATAGATTAGCCTGTAACTACTAGTCTTCATAATATTCAAATAACAAGCTATTCTCCTATTATAGGCAGAACGCTACTTAGGCCGCAAGTACAAAGAACCTAGAGTATTAATTCTCTGCAATATAGATAGTGTTGTACTACAATATACTAAGCTTAGCTAAGTTGCTATAAGTATATAGTATTAGCGTCTAAGCTTAAAGGCTATATTAACTTAACACTAGCAAATTTGCTAAAGACAAAAGGCTTTGCAAGCTCTAACTTCTGTTATTAGTAGCGTAGAATACAGAGAGCGTGCGGAACGTATTACCTAGGGCTTAATACTAAAAGCTGCTATTATCTTATATCTCTTAATATTAGACTTTTAGCACCTTGCAAATAGTAATAATATTAGCACTAACCTTTTAGCTCTTAAAAAGCTTTAATATAAACAGCCGCTATTACAAGAATAATATAAATAAAGCTTTTTAAAATAAGTACAACTTCTTTAACTTATTTACTTTTTTTTTTGCTAAAATAGACAACTTACAAAACTTAAAGTAAATTATTACTTATATATATCTAGCTACTATTAGCCTAGTTATTAACACCTGTTTATAGGCAATAGATGTTACAAATTCTAGTACTTGTAGTATTACTTGTATTAAGAAGATTACTAATTAAGATATTAGTATACTTACTAAACCTAACTATTTACTAAAAGAATCTTAACACAAAAAACTTAAAAAAGTTTTTAACAAAGAATAATTTGCGCTAGGCTACAAATAATTTATAATTAAAAATCTAAGAAAAAACAAAATTAACTAAGGCGTTTTCTAGTCTACTGCGTTTAAGAACTATATACGCCGCTTTAGAACACTTAATTTTTAGCGTCTTCTTTCTAACAAGATTGCTAATTAGTTAGCTAATAAGTATTTTCTTAATTAATTAAGAGATTAACACTAGACTAGAGCAGGCTTTTGCTAATTATAAACATTTTTTTCTAAACAACACTATATCTAGCAACATCTAGGCTATAAGACAGCCTAAATTCTTAAGAAAAGAAGAAAATGCTTTATAATTAGTGCCTGCCTTTATTTTTAGCTGCTTATTTACTAATTTCCTATATAAAATTTAGGTATAAGCCGCCTATCCTACAAATTTTAGGTGTGCAAAAAGTACTTAGATTTTGTAGACCTATAATACTCTACTACTACACTAATACTACACCTAATTTCTCGCATTTGCAAAGCAACAACTAATAATAACAACTATATTTATTATAGAACTTGCTTATTTTAGCGTAATATAGACACTGTTTACCTTTACTTTTACCTACCTACTAGTAGTATACTACTACTGTATATAAAGTTAAACTGTAACTTTACTAACTAACTAACTTCTCTTCTACACTAACTTTACTACTTTTACGCCTAAGTATTGTTCTTTAAAGATAATAATTACAGCAATATTTTTTTCTTTAGTCTAACAGAGGCTAAAAATAATATATATACTACTAATAAAACTGCTTAAATAATGTCTTAGCCTCTGTTAGATAAAGCTTAAGGCAAGTAGCTATAGTAGCAACGGTCTTAAACTCTAAGTTTATTAAGAGTTTTTAAAGACTTAGAAGTAAGTTTAAAAAAAAAACTATATTGTAGATTTAACTTTTAAAGTTGTCTAGCATTAAAATAAAGTACTAAAGCTTGTAAAACCTAGCAACAGCATTAGAGTTACTAATATTTAAACTTTAGTAGACAAAATTTATTTAAACGCTTTACGTTAACAGCGTATTATTATAAATTAATAGTTTAATAGTGCTTTATACTAATTTAATCTTATTCTTAAAGTAATTTTAAGAATAGGCGATCTCTATGCTTAACTTCTAGGACTTATAGACAAATAAAGTAGTGTTAAAGGTTTTTAGGAATACTATTTAATTATTAGTGCAGTATACTTGTCGCGAGACAGAAAGGCTAAAGAACTAGGCAATATAGTTTTAATAGTAAAGAAGCTAGCAACAGAATTTGTTAAAGAATGTATTAGTATCTCCATACCTTGTACATTATGAAACTACTAAAGATCTATAAACATAGCTTTTGTACTATAATATATAAGTTTTAAGGATACTGCCTACTTTTTTAACGCAGCAGCACTATACTGTCTTAACACAAAAAACTAAGAAAAAGAACGCTACGTATTACTAGTAGACTAAGTAATAGTTAAGCTACTATGTAAAAACATTTATGCTTTTACTATATAAAATAGCTCTTACAGCAAATAGCAACTTTTAGATATTAGTAAATAGCAAAAAGAAAACTTGCATAAAATTATTGTAGCTATAAAAGTTAAGATACATAATATAACCTATAGTGCGCAAAAACTACGCCTTAACGCTAGAGTTAAGGACGACAAAGAGAACAGCAACTTCTACTATACTTTCTAGCAAAAGATTTTTAAGTACATAGCTATATTTAAAAACCTAGATACTAATTCGCTCTACTTAACGTAATTTTGTAAAGATATAAATTACAATAAAGCAATAAAAGTACAGGTGCATTCAATATATAGCGTGCTTATTTTAATAGCTATAAAACTTAAAAGAGCTCTATTTAAAGCTTAATTTATTAATTGCTATAGTAACTTTATAGCATCTTAGACTTGCACTCTAGAGAGTTGTAGTCTATTAATTATAACTAAGCAACTAAGGCAATTCTTAGAAATATCAGTAGAAAGCAGAGCTAATAACTATATAATAGTTAAGGCACTTAAACTTATAAGTAAAAAAACTGTTATATAATAAAGGCGTATGCTACTAACATTTAGGTAAGACGTATAAAAGCTAGGACTAGTGACTAACTAGTTTTTACTCTGCCTTTTTTACTAAGCTTTTGTGCTCTAAAAGCAATACTAGTATACTAATAAGTAGCTATATAACTAAACACTAAGCTTAATAATACTACTTACGTAAATAAAGAGCTTAATATAATAAACTAAGACACTAAGATTTTAAGGGCAGAATGCTACTGTATAAATTCTACTTTAGCGTTTTTTAAGCTACTTAAGCGTGCCTACGTAAAAAAGCTAATTATGCATCTTAATTATGTAAAAGTTATTAAGAAATAGTATTAAGAAGTTAACATTAAACAACTACATAACTCTAATAACTTGTTGTATAATTAAGTATACTTTATCTATAAGCGAACTGCTGCAAGTGTTATAGGTCTATTTAAAAGAGCTATACTTTCTAGTATACTTAATAAGTGTCTGCTCTTACTATATATACAACAAAGCTGTTAGCAGAAATTCTAATCTAATCTTATTATTTTTAAGCTCTTTACTAGCAAATACTACTTAACTAAGCAAGATAAAGATCTGCTAAGCTACTAATATTAACTAACTTAACTTAACCTTTACTCTATCCCTGCTTAGAATAAGATTATTAATACTATAGAGTTTTAACTACAGGTAGAGGAATTCTAATGTATAAAAAGCATTATTACTAATGCTTATACGTAGCTATAATAGCGTAGTAATTTAAAAGATATTATTATAGAAACCTTTAAGATGTATAGGTTCTATTTACAATGTATAAATAGAGAGCTAAACCTTAAGTAGTTGCGCAATATGTACTACTTACTTATTTCATAAGCTATACGCATAGACCTAAGACACTAGTTGTAATACGCAATACTTCATAAAAAACACACTTTAATTTTCTACTCTTACTACGCTAAGTTTACTAAAAAAGGCAATTAAACATACTTTAAGCATATCAACTTTAACCTTAAACGTGTAATAACAAAAGGCCTTAGTATAAAGATAATTTAAAATAGTGTTTTACTTAATAATAAAGATATAAACAACTACAGAAAGATGCTACTAAAATTCTATAAGCATATACTAGCGTACTTATAGTAGCATAAGAATATAGGTATTAAATTGTTAAATAGTCTTATTAAAGAATAAGAAGACAAGACTAACTAGCTAAAAAACGCGTAAAAAGTAGTTTTTAATACTAAATAGATAAAGTAAATCTGCATGAAAAGACAAGCTTAAATTTTATTACTTTTTCTACTTTATAAATCTACGAAGCTAACTACTTGCAACTACTATACTATGCTTCCCTAGTTTGTTGTAGTCTAAAATAGTGTAATAAAAGTGCCTGCTATAAGAACTTATAAAGAGATTTGCAAGGTACACTGTAACCTTACCACTACTTTACGCACTTCTTCTAGTTACTCTAACAAGTTTAGAGAAATTAACTAGCTATTTTTTACAAATATACATATTAAGTACAAATTTTAGATCTAGAAAGCCCTTATAAAGTAAGCTAAATAAGATAATTCTCTTGTCTGTAAGGAGCTAAATAATATACTATAGAACTTTACTAAGAAATAAATTAACAAATACATTAAGGAACATTATAACTATATTATATAATAAATTTTTAACTTATAGCCTATAGTACTTATCTTTAAGGTATTAAAGGTGGTAGTTGTTGTTGTTGTAGTCAAAATGGGTTTTCTAAAAAAGTAAAAAGCAGCTGCCCTCTACTAATTAGTTGCAAAAGTTAAAAAAAGATTGTGTGTAGTAAATAAAATTTAAACAGTAAGTAGATAAGGTCTACGCGCTAAGCGCTTAGAGCAGAAAAGCTTAGACTACTAAGCGAAATTAAGGTTAAAAAATTTGCTAAAGGTACTAAAAAACAACACTAATTAAAACGTGTTTAACAGCGATTGCCAGCCTATAGCTAGTAACAAAAGTGCAATAGAAGTAGAGGAAGTAGAAGAGGGTAAGGACACGTACGTTACTGCAGCAGGAGCCTACAATACTTTATAAAAGCTCCCTGCCTACTGCTTTTTACTTTTAGAATTTTCTTTACTACATAGTACTGCATACAAATAACTTGCATATAAATAATATAATGCTTAGACTATTTTTCTTCTTATTTAACATAAAGACTAATAGCTTACATTAAGTAAAATTAAACTTTACTAGGTTACTATATAAAAAGCTATAGTAGTGGATTACAAAGCCCGTGTTTACTTTTATTAAGCAGCATCCTTAGTTAGTTAAAGAAGAGCTATTAGCAGTAGCTCCTATAGTAATCAAGTAGACGCAGAGGTCAAATTTTGTTATTTATTAACACTTTATTAATGCGTTTAGTATTATAAAGGTTAAGGTTATAATAAAGGTTGTAAAAGGCTTGTTTAGTACCAAGTCTATTAAATACGTTGCGCATGTTAATAGTCTAGGTGTAGTAATAGTGTGTTATTTTACTAATCTTCTCCTACGCGAATGCAATCTTAGTAAAGAGACCTTATAGTAGCTTTATAAGGAGTAAGAGCATGTTAAAATAGCTATTAAGCAGCTAAAATAAACTAATAAGCAGGAGGATTTTATAAGTCGCCTCTAGAGATAGAAGAGCCGTGCTTAGATAGTAACGCTGTTGTTGTATGTTTACATCTAAGTATAGGCGCTAGAAACGCCGCAACTACTACACCGCCAGGATAGTAACAAAGATAATAGAAGTTGCGGTTATTAGTAAATAGTTATTAGTTAAGATAGTTAGTTAGAGGAATATCGCGCATCTTTGTTTCTGTCTAAACATGCGACACACCAATTGCGTGCCAGCAATACTAAATGTTAGCAATAAATCCTTTTTTACCAAAAAGGTGTCTACAAAATGTGTGGTCACATCAAAAGGTTGTCTCAAAAGGCCGAAGCCAATAGCCTATAGTACAAGAGTTAGAGAAGAGCGCTTTTTATACTAATCTTGTTCAAAGTTTTTCTAACTAATTATACTTCTTTAATAATAAAAAGAACTCTCTACACTCAATAAAAAACTAAAATAAATAAAATACTAATTCCTCTTAAGCTAATTCTTTCTAGCGCCTTTAAAAAAACTTAGCTTAATAGTAAATAAGCGCTAAGTTTTTTTAAAAGAGCAAGAAACTTATTATACTTTTTTTTATATAGTGTCTTCTACGTGCTTATTCTTAATTAAGAACAGTAATTTTAGATAACGTCTTAGTACTTTCTACTCTAACTAGGCAGCTTTATTATAGCTGCTTTTAATTAATATCTAAAACTTAAGCTTCTGCTACTACTACTACTACTACACCTATATTTAGACTAAGTACTTTAGCTGCTACTTAAGAGCCTTGTTAAAATAAACGCTTAAAGAAGTAAGAAATAAAGAGATAGTAGAGATATGCCTCTATTAGGTGTGTAGAGAGAAAACTGCTAAATCTACAGAATCTAGGTGCTCTTAGCACATCTAGATTCTGTGGCCACTACATAGATATGTAATTTATTATTACTAGGCGGCGTCCTAAGTAATTAAATAGTATTTTCTTTATTTATTTCTTTTGTTTTTGCTGTGTTTCCTTCTATTCTTTCTGCAGAGTTTAGAGCTTAATAGGGCTAAGCTTGCAGAAAGAGGAGGGTTGTGCTAGTACACAGGGTAATACCTAACTACACACTAGGTTAGTACTTAACTACCTAATCCTAAAGTATATAACTTATTTAGTATTCTATAAAAAAAGGCACTTATTATTATTTGTTTATTCTACAGCTTAGCTCCTGCAATGTACTATAAAATAGGCATCTTCTTCTACTAATAGTCTTTACATCTAACCTATAATAAGATTATTATTTTGTCAACCTTATTCTTGCATAGTCTAGCTACTAGTAATCTCTTGCCCTCGTAGAAGTATGTCTTTATACACTCCAACACCTGTACAATAGTTGCGTGTTAGCTAGATCTGCTAAACTTGCTTATCGTTAGCTTACCTACCTGCAATTATGCTTATAAGGGGCTCCTTACCTGCAAGGATACTAGCAGGTATTATTGCTTAAGATATATACACGTTATTATTCTAGAGCTATCTCTTACTATCTTCTGTAGTGTAAAGCAAGTACTATTGCCTAAAGCTACCCCTTACACATAATAGTATATTTAAAATAGCTATATCTTGTGTAGAAGGCAGTTTTTTATTTGTTCTCTTTTTAAATACGCACTCTAGAGTACGCTTCTCTTATATTAAGCTTAGTATAGTACTTAGCTTACGCTAGTCTATCTAACTACCCTATAATACAGAGGGGTGACTAAAATTAAAAGACGTTAAAAAGGTTATAGTTTTGAAATCTTAATATTTCAACAACCAAAAGGACTATACTAAGAAAAGTAAGTGATTTGGAAAGCCAAGATCTTCTTCTTTAAGTAAGGCGACTTAGTAAGCTGCTTAGTCAGCACGATTGCGCATTTTATCTCGCTTAAAAAAAGATAGAAAAAAAAGTAAAATTATGTTTTGGTATAAGTTTTTTATAAATGTGTGAAATTTGCTACTAAAAAACTAAGTTTTATAAGCTTACGTAAGTATAGCGTAAGCTAATTTTAGAGGCTTACATCTTATTTACTTATTTTTTTTTATAGTATTAAAGGTGGTGGTTGTTATTGTAGTTAAACTGGGGTTTCCAAAAAAAGTAAAAAGCAGCTACCCTCTACTAATTAGTCGCAAAAGTCAAAAAAAAGATTGTATGCAGTTAACGAGATTTGAACGGTGGGTGGATAAGGTCCACGCGCTAAGCGCTCGGAGCTTATTTACTTAAAGTTTAATTAAAGAGTAAGAAAATAGAAGTTAATTACGTAAGCGCCAATTACGTAATAGCTTAGTAATCTTTTAGTATATTAACTTCTCTTTTTTATTCTAACTTGCTTTTTTTGTAGTACCTCCTCTATGTCTTGCAATCTTTCTTAATTTAAGCAAGAAGTCTATACTATATATTTACAAAACTAGCCTGTTTCTTTAATTAGTAATATACTAGAAAAGTCTTCTAAAAGTATTACTAATACTCTTTATAAAATTAAACAAAAAAAATGCTTTTTTATTTACTTTTAGACTAAAAAAAGGTCATTCTACGAAGATCTTAAATAAAGTAAAAACATTGCTTAACAGAGACCTTAATAGAAGCCTCAAAAAAACAAATTAACGTTTGTTAAAAAAAAATAGTCTAAATCTTTCTATAGGAAGCTTACAACGCTTTCTTAGAAAAAAGAACTATTCTATTAATGTTTCTTGAAAAAAAGACGCCCTTGAACGCTAAAAAAAACCTATAATTATTATATTTACGCTAGGTAAATACTTAAAAACCTTAAAATTATAAATTTCAATTAAGTTGTATTTTCAGACAAGTTAGCTATTAAGCAAGGGCATAGTGCTAGGATAAAATACTATTAATTACATTAAAAAAATAAGGTTAGAGAAACAATAGTTTCTACTACTAAAACAAGTAAGTTTAAAGAGAGGCTAATTAACTAAAAAAAGACTTATTAAATCTACTATTTTCCTATTATTTTATTCTATTTTTAGCAGGTTTACTAATCTATTTATAGGTCAAGATATTTCTATCCAAGTTCAGAGAGCGATTTAGATAGGTAGTAGATTAAAACTAGTAGTAATTAAAAGCCCTTTAATTACTACTCTTTTTAGGAATTCAGACTACATTAAAAGGATCCTAATTCCTATAGTAAAACTTCTAATAAAAAAGGATAAGTTATATATACTATTTTTCCCTACTTATAGGCTTATTACTTTATATTTAAATTATGAAGTTGTAATTTTTTTCTATATAATTAAAGGACCTACTAACCTCTATATAGGCTGGGAGTATAAGCAGAATAACGCTAAAATTTATAAAACTTTAGAAGTTTTATCTTAGTTTTCTAGGAATATGATATTACTTCTTAAGCATCCTGCCTATAGTCCTAATCTAAATCTTATAGAAAACGTATAAGCTTTGCTAAAAGACGCTTTAGCTAAAAGGCCTATTACTTCTTTAGGTATAGGAAATAATAAAAGAAATATAGCAGCCTTAAAGGCTGCTATAAAGGAGGAATAAGATTAATTACCTCAAAAGGCAATTAATAATTCTATTTTATTATTACTAAGGCGTTATTTGCATGTAAAAGAAGCTAAAGGCTAGTACATTTAGTATTATTAACCTGTTTTAGTTATTTATTTTTAAAAAACCGTTTCAACAAGCTTTGTAATATTACCTAATAGTTTATTTTACAATTGCGTTTAAACTAACACACAAAAGAAATAAGCTAGTATTATTTAATATGTGTAACTTATAGTGATTTTACGCCTTTAAAAAAAGATTATTTTCTATATTAATCTTAAGTTTTATATCTTTATCTTTACTGCAAAAGTAAAGCACAATCACGCTAACTAAGCAGCTTACTAAGTTGCTTTACTTAAAGAGGAAGATCTTAGCTTTCTAAATCACTAACTTTCTTTAGTATAGTCTATTAAGTTGTTAACATATTATAATTCTAAAACTATAACTTTTTTAACGTCTTTTTATTTTAGTTACCTCTCTGTAAGTAGAAGAGAGTGCCTATTTTTTACTAAAATTTTATTTAAACCATAATTATTTATATATAGCCTTATTATACTGTGTTTCTTTTTTATAAAAAGTATTAGTGCGTCTGCTAGGAACTTAAATCCTTTTATTTATCTTCTTACTATATACTCTGTAAGATATTTCTTTAGCAGCTCTAACTCTATCCTTAATATGTTGTATAATAGTAGATACAGTAGATTTATACTAAGTAGTAAGTTAATTACTAAATTCTATAGTTTATACTTTGCTAGGACTGTAGAGTCCTTCTTTAAATACATATCTATCTATTTAGCGTATTATAGAGAAAACTAGCGTATTTTAGCTAATTTTTAGCTATTCTAGCTTATAGAACTTATAATACACATATATACATCTGCTATTAAGTGACATATTGTTACAGATAGTTGTGTAATAGCTAGTTCTACTAAGTTAGCTTATTATTAGCTTCTTTACAAGTAATTATACTTATAAGCTACTCCTTACCTGCGAGGAGACCTGCAGGTATTATTATTTAAAATATACACACATTATTATTTTAGAGCTATCTCTTACTATCTTCTATAGTGTAAAGCAAGTACTATTGCCTAAAGCTACCTCTTACACATATACTTTTTTTTAAAAGTTTTAGCGTCTTCTACACCTACCTTTTAAAAATTACTTAAGTTTAAAAACTTTTTACTTTAAAATAGCATATATTTTAAAGCATAGCTTATTTTTAATTAAGAAAGGTTAATCTATAGTAACTTAAAGTAAATTAAGTACCTTCTTAAGTCTAATACTATAAATAAAATATATTACGTTTTAACATATTTTTATAAATTTATAATAGTGATATTTACTTTAGTTGTGCTATAGATAGTAAGCTTACCTCTATTTACTTCTTCTACTAATAGGCTAAGTAAAGAATTAATTGTTAAGTCTTGCTTTTTTACTACTATAGCAGATATAAAATTTAGTTGTAAGCCTCTATTAACTATAGCTTTTATAAGTTTTAATACTTTAACTATATACTTTATAGTTAAAAGCTACACTAGTTTAAGTAAAATTACTTTATATAACATACCTAAGTTCTTATTCTCTTAGTAAAAAGTAATACAGGCAGCAAAGTAAAACTTAAGTTCTTTTACTTTTAGTTTTTTTTAACTTAGGTGTAGTAGTGCTGTCTATTATTTTTTAACCTTACTTAGCTTATAGTAGTTAGACTTATAATATTTAAGTTCTTTACACTTATAATACAGTGGGGTGACAAAAAAAAATATAGAAAAGTTATAGTTTTTAAAACTTTATATTTCAATAACTAAAAGGGCTTTACTAAAAAGAGTGAGTGATTTGAAAAGCCAAGAACTTCCTCTTTAAGATAGATTACTTGGTAGGCTGCTTAGTTAGCAACATTGCGCCTGTAATCTCGCTCAAAATATGTTGGAAAAAAAAGCAAAAACAGATTTCAGCATATCTTTTTTGTAAACGTATTAAAAGGGCTAAAAAAAGATTAATTCAATCAGCTTATGTAAGCATAATGTGAGCAAGTTTTAGAGTAATATTTATTATTCCATTAGAGTTTAATAAAAGAATGAAAAAATTGGGGTTGCTTATGTAAGCACTAATTACGTAATAACTTAATAAGAATATAGTACATTTACTCCTCTTGTTTATCCTAACTTTCTCTTTTTATATTATCTACTCTATGGCTTGCAATCTCTCTTAAACTAAACAACAAGTTTATACTTTATATTTACAAAACAAATCTATCTCCTTTATTAGTAATATACTAGAAAAGCCTTCTAAAAGTATTTATAATACTCTTTATTAAATTAATTAAAAAAAGAATGCTTCTTTATTTATTATTAGCTTTAAATAAGGTCGTCCTTTTAAGATCTTAAAAAAAGCAAAAAGAGTACTTAATAGAGACCTTACAAGAAGCCTGAAAAAGACAATTTTACGTCTTTTAAAAGAAAATAGTAAAAATCTTTTCATTAAAAGTGTACAATGCTTTCTAAAAAAGAAGAACTATTCTATTTATATTTCTTAAAAAAAGACGCCTTTAGACACTAAAAAAGCTTATAATTGTTACATTTACGCAAAGCAAACACTTAAAAACATTAAAAATATAAACTTTTATAAAGTTATATTTCTAAACAAGTCTACTATTAAGCGCAAGCATAGTGCTAGGACAGAATACTTTTAAGATAAAGCATAATAATAAAATAGGAAAAAAAATTGTTGTTAAAACAAATACAAGTAAGTTCTAAAGAACTCTAATTATTATATTATAAATCATATTATATTCAAAATATTTTTGTTATTTTAATTTATTCTTAGAACACTTACTAATCTAGTAATAGGTTGAGATATTTCTATTAAAGTTTAGGGGGCAATTTCGATAAGTAGAAGATCTAAACTAATAGTAATTAAAAGCCTTTTAATTACAATTTTTTTAAGAAATTTAAATTATATCTAAAAGATCCTTATTCTTATAGGAAAATCTGCAATAAAAAAAAGTAAGTTATATTTACTTTATTTTTCTGTTTAGAGGCTTATTACTTTAAATTTCAATAATAAAGTTAGAGTCTTTTCCTCTATATTTAAGCATCTTACTAACTTCTATATAGGCTAGAAGTTTTAGCAGAATAACGCTAAGATTTATAAAACTCTAGAAGTTTTGTCTTTGTTTTCTAGAAATAAAATATCACTTTTTAAGCATACTGCCTATAATCCTAATCTAAATTTCATAGAAAACGTGCAGGCTTTGCTAAAAAACGATTTAGCTAAAAGGCCTATTACTTCTTTAAGTGTAGAAAATAATAAGAAAAGTATAGCAGCCTTTAAGGATGCTATAAAAGAGAAATCGCATTAATTACCTCTAAAGGCGACTAATAATTGTATTCTATTATCACTAAGGCGTTATTTGCAAGTAAAAGAAGCTAAGGGCTAGTATACTAAGTATTAGTACGCTATTGTAATTATTTATTAAGAAACAACTTAAAAAATAAGCTCTCTATTATTACTTAATAGTTAATTATGCAATTACCTTCAAACTTATACTAGACCATGATTATCTTTTGTTAGCTATTATTTGTAGGTTAAAGCGATTTTTACAAATTTAAAAAAAAGTTATATTGTAGTATATCCTCGAGGTTTTAAACCTGCGTTTTCACTGCGAAGATTTAGAGTAATCATGCTGCCTAAGCAGCTTACTAAGCAGCCTATCCTAAAGAAGAGGTTCTTAGATTTTCAAATTACTAACTCTTTCTAGTATAGCCCTTGTAGTCATAAAAATATAAAGCTTTGAAAATAATAACTTTTTGGATTTCTTTTTTCTTTTGTCACCTCTCTGTAGATACTAGGAAGGCACTCCTAAGTTTTAGAGTTAGAGTTTTAAAGTAATATATAACTTTAGATATTCTAAAAAAGTATAAGGATTTTTAGTACTTTTTTATAGAAGTAGTAGATAGCAAAGCTTTACTAAGATACTAACTCTAGAACTAGAAGATTGTTCTAGAAGAAAAGAAGACTCTACTCTTTAGGCTAATTTATTAATTATTAGAGATTGAACTTAAGGAACTAAGGACTAAACAAGTTGAATATTTAAAAAAAGGATATATTAATTTTTTAATATTACTAGTAGCATTTTCTATACTCTTTGTACTAATGAAAAACAGGCTACTAAAGATATATATTAACTATTAGAAAATTAATAATATTATGGTAAAGAATAAATAATTATTACTAAATTTATAGAGCTTTAGAATTAATTATTCTACGCTAAAGTCTTTATAGTGTTAGACTTCTAAAATGGATACTACCTTATGAAGATAAGGAAAAATAAAGAATAAAAGACAGCGTTCTATATATAATATAGACACTATAAATATACTATTATGCTGCTTAGGCTTATAAACGCCTTAGCAATATTTCAAGAACTTATTAATAATCTATTAAGGGTATATTTAAAAATTCCTGTTATAACATAATTAAAAAACATTTTTATCTACTTTAAGAACTCAAGAAATTATATAATACACATTTACATAGGACTAAAGTGCCTAAACTAGTTTAACTTTTAACTTAAACTAAAGAACTGCAAATTAGATAAAAATTAAGTCACTTTTTTTTAGATATATAGTAGAAGCATACAGAATATAAATAAGTAAAGCAAAAATATAAGTAGTTAAAAAATAGCTGCAACTAATAATAGTTAAAAAGATATAATTATTTTTAGGACTTTTAAACTTTAGCTAATAGTTTATTAAAAACTACTATAAAATTACTATTTTGTTAATAAAACTTATTAGGAAAAAAATGCCTTTCAAGCAGAATAAAAAAGTAAAAAATACTTTCCAGACACTTAAAAAAGTAAGTATAGTACAACTATACTTTTGCATATTTTAAGTAAAAAAACTATTACACTTTAAACCTAGTATATTAAACCTTATACTAGAAGGCTGCGCTGGTTAGCTGGATAAAAGTAAATAGCACATTATTTTATGTTATTTATAGAAATACTTTAGACTTGAAGAACAATATAACATTTATAATAAAGAGCTACTAGCTATTTTTACATATATACAGTATTGCTACTTAGAACTTACAATATTTATAAATTATAAGAACTTAGTTAACTTTACAACTACTAAAGTACTTAACTAATAATAAGTAAGATAATTTAAATAACTTAAATAGTACAAGTTTAAAATTAAATATATACTAAGAAAAAATAATAGCAGAGTAGATGCTTTTAGCTAATGATATAATATTATAAGAACTAAAGAAATTATTGTGGGAGCTGAGAAGGAGCAATTATTTGATCGCCTGAGTGGAAAGTGAGTGTATTAATCAACTAAGTGCCACAACAAAGTGTCCAATAACTACTAAAGAGATATGAGACGATCTGGCCCGCTTATATAAGAGCTAGCGGGGCCGTCACGTGCAGCAGCTTAACAGGATCACCTGATCAACTAGATAATCCACGTGTTTAACTAAGTGTCAATACTCCAACACACCCCCTAGGTTAGTGAGAAGCCTTTAATCTAAGTTGTAAGCAAGGAGTTGATCCTTACTAAATTAACACTGTTAATTAAGATGCCTTCTTAAAACTATTGTTCTACTGCCT
The DNA here is from genome assembly GCA_009289805.1 of Alternaria gansuensis. Classification (NCBI taxonomy): domain Eukaryota; kingdom Fungi; phylum Ascomycota; class Dothideomycetes; order Pleosporales; family Pleosporaceae; genus Alternaria; species Alternaria gansuensis. The sequence continues at coordinate 212,232 of WBOK01000047.1, read as the reverse complement.
AACTTTTAATCTCCGTAGGAATATTGTAGTGATTAAGCAAGCAGCTTAGTCCTATTGTAATATTAAAACATTAGATAGACCCTAAGAATCGCGTAATCTATCTATGCGCAATTATAATAAATACTAATTGCGTCTGCTGCCCCTCTAAAACCTTTAACCTTACTACACTATTAACTACTAAGCCTTCTTAATTTTCAACTTACTCTTATTCTTATTAACATAGTAAGCCTTATTACATTGCTATTTCTTTACTAATCTGCTGCTAATCTTGTTAGTGTAGTCTGCTTTAAATAGTAATAAGCGTAAGCGTTGCTTAGAGAGTTGCTGTTAATATAAGAATAGTGCTAAGCATAAGCGTTGCGCGCGCAAAAGCCTCCGCAATAATAAGATTTAGAAAGCAGCTAATCTTTAAAATAATACAAGTTTCTTGCTGCTACTTCTAAATCTATATGATAATTGCAAGACTTTTAGTAGCTCTGCTTAAAGATTAATTCTTTTACTTGTTAAGTTAAGTCTGCTGTTAAGCCTTTATTTAAACTTTAATTAAGATAAAAGCTTAAATAAGTAATTAAGTTAGCATAAGAACAAGACAGCTTAAGAGCTAAAGTAAAAGTTACAGCAGCTTACTGCTTAAGCATTGTTGCATAAACAGCAATATAATAATAGTAGTAGGCTAGAAACGCCTATAAAATAGTTAACAAAGCGTAACGCGCTTTTAACTATTTAAAAAAAAGCGCTTATAAGCTTTTTAAAAACTGTTACTAATTTGTTATATTCTTACGTTTCTTTATATAAGCGCTGTATAAAGAAGATGCTTAATAGCTTATTTGCTAAGCGCTTCTTTAACTAAGTTTAGACTAGTAGTTAAAGTAGTACTTGCTGTAGTAGTTGCTTATCTTATATATACTATATAGTTAATAATAATCTTGGTAATTGCTTCATAGCCTTATATAAAGATAAAAACGTAATTTACTAATTATTCAAGCTTTTTGCTTAGCTTACTAACTAATTTAAGAAATAGAACAATAATAAGTACTATATTAATAAGTAGTAGCTACTTAGCAACATTATTGCTTGCTGTAAAAAAATTAACAGCAGCGCTATATTAATTAGAAAGCTTTCTATATAGAAGCCTCTAGCTTTTAATTGTTGTGATTAAGAAACTTTGTTAAGAGGTATTAGCGCTTAGCTTCTACAGCCTACTCTAGTAAGCATCTTTAACTTAAAATATAATGTTAAAAACTATTCGCGCTAGATACACCTTACTTAGCAGGCTATAAGACTTAATTAAGGTTGTCTTTTTAGTTAAAAGCCTACCTCTTATACTCTTAGTTAACCTGCAGTTTAGCCTATTTAACAGCTAGCTTATAATTTATAATAGCTGTAGTAACAATAAATTTAGTTGTAGTAATAATAACAAAATTTCTTTTATTAATTATTAGTTTAAGAACACTATACTTGTAGAATACTACCTCTTTTTAGTTTTTATAATTGCTCTTGCATACACTATTTTAATTACTATAAATCTTAACTACAAAAGTATGCTAGTATAAGTAGGTAATTATTTTGCAACTTAATATATAAGAGTAATAGATTAGATTTGCGTCTTTATACTGCTCGCCTGCGCACTCTAGCTATCTAAGCTAGAATAGCAAACAACGCGCTTAAGCTTGCTAAAGCTTAAAAGGCTAAGCAAGACTTGCTAATAGAGTCTAGCAAGTATAATAATTCTAATGCTTACTATTAAGCTTGTTTCTAGTTGTAGTTTTAGTTTTTAGTTAGTTTAACTTTTAATCTCCTGCTTATCTTAAATAACTAAGAGGAGACTTAGCTTAGTATATAAATATCACTGCTTAATATAACTTCTTTGCTTATTAATTTTTATTACTTTTAATTAAGTGCTTAACCTACTAAAGATTAAGTAACTACTTAAACTTTTGAAACTGTTGTTAGGTAAGCGTCTGAGTTAGTTTATAAGCTAGTATAATTACTATTTTTAAGTATTTAACTTAAAATAGTTCTTTAGCAAATTCCTGCTGCAGCTATATATTCTATATATTAATATGTCTTAAACAAGTGCTAATCTACTTATTCTTCTTAATAACAAGTCACATTATTTGTTAATTGTTATACTAGACTATCTAAATGTCTTCTAGATTAAGAGACAGCTTGCAAAAGAAGCGCTTTAGAGCTATAGCTTCTTTAGTAGTATACTTAAGAGCAAGTAGCTTAGCCTTAGTAGTTAATGTAGTTACTATAGTCTACTAAGCTACCTTTTAAAATATTAGAATACTGTATAGGATAGCTATGTATCTATAAGATAATTAATAAGTTTTCTAATTATTTGTAAAGAAAGCATCGCCTGTAATTATTAGGTCTAGGCTATTATAGTTTTTATATTAAATCGCATCCTATCTTGTCTAATAGAGGTATATAATTACCTGTTTAACAGCTTTTATATATTAATTACTAGAGTTTGTAAAGAAGTGTAAGAGCTTAAAAGTTAAGTAAGCAACATCTAGTCATAGCATAATAGCTATATATAGCACTAATTTAACCTTTTCTTAGTAGGCTTTAATCTCTTGCTTAGTTGCTTTGCTAGTATTTTAATTAGCTTCTTTAATAGTAGTAAAGTCTTTAAAAAGCTACTATTTTTTAGCTTAAACTTTTTTGCAATTTTATTAATATATATATTATATATAAGCGTAATTACTTGCTTCTTGTAATCTCTAAGTACTTTAATACTAAGAAACTATTTAAATAATCTTTGTTTCTATATTTTATACTTGTTTATAATTTTTAACTAAAGATTTAATGCCTTTTGCTTATAGTCTTTTGTAAAGAGTAGTAGGATATTATCTACATAAAATAAAACTAGTATCTTCTTTTCTTAATTAAAGAAAAGGCAAGGCTCCTCTAGTAAAGTTATTAGTCTAATCTCTTTTAGTAATCCAAAGAGCTTTTTATACTACAATAGTAGCAAGTTTTACAATTTATAAAGTGCGCAGTTAAGCTACACACACTTTCTAAGCTTCTTAAAGCTATTTAGCATCTTATAAATTACTAGGTTGTCTACTGTAATTAGCGCGTTAAGGAATGCTTCTATAATATTATATTGTCTAATCTCTAGATTATTTTTAGCTGTAATAGCTATTGCTGCTTTAAAGGACTTAGCTGCTAACGTAGCAGTATATATTAAATTAATTAAGTCTTTTTTCTAGAAATTACTTCTTACAACATTTTGCGCCTTACATTTAGAAAAAAAGCTATTCTAGTTAAACTTGTAGGTCTAAACCTACTTTGTAAGTATTAGTTAATTATCTACTTCTTTTCTTAATATTTTAGTCTAAGTCTTATTCTTATTTAGCTAATTAATCTATTTCCTACAAGCATCCTTAAATAAGGCCCTTATAAGATACTAGAGCAACTACTTCTATAATTCTAGCAGTTTAAGTAGATTATTGCGATGCAGTTAAGTATTTCTTACATTTAGTTTATACTTAGTAAGCAAAGCTACTATAACTACATAAACAAAAGTTTTATAGCTTGCTTAGTCTTTTTAAGTTTCTTGTAAACTTAGCAAGTAAGTATTACAAAAATTAATTTATAATAAATTTTTATAATTTGCAATTAACGCGTTAACACTACTTATACTTTTGTTTTCTAGTAAATTATTAAAATCTTAAGTTACGTCTTTATGCTTACGCCTGCTGCCTTGCTTACGCAGTAAAAGATAATAATTTATAAACTAATTTAAGCTTTTGCTAGTAATTCTAGCACTATGTTTAGTAATTAAAGGTTAAGCTTATAATTGCTTACTTTGTCTGCTATCTAAGACTTAGGACCTTAAACTACAAAATAATCTACAGTCTACAACTTGCTCTTTTTAAGTAAAAGTTTTATTTTAATTAGCTAGCATGTTAAGTCTTTAGGTATAAACTATTAGACTAGTAATAAGTTGTTAGGCTTATACAAAAAAGGCTCTTTACCTTTAGATATTAATAAGTTAGCTTCTCTAGGCAAGCGCACTGCTGTTTAACTATTAAATACTCTGCAATTAATTGCGTTGTCGCTTCTTAAAGTCTCTAGTTTAGGAGTTAGTTTTAGGGTAGTAAGACTAGTATCTTGCTACTAATTTAAGTAAATTTCTAATAGTGTATAAACCTTGTGCTCTATTTACTTAGCGTCTTCTAATTTACTTTTATACTTAGTAGGCAGGCCCTCCTTACTACTTAAAATAGTAAATAAATTACTCTTAAGGTTTTTAGTAGTCAGCTGCGTTTCCTAATTTACTCTACTTTTAAAGGCTAGAAGAGCTTGCAAGTTATCTCCTAGATTAACTAGCTTGTTATTATAAAAGATTTTCTATAATTTTAATTACTTAATTTTTTAGCAGCTCTTTTTTGCAATTTCCATTATAGAATAACTATTTATTAAAAGTTATATTATAGGTAGTAATTACCTAATTAAGGATTAGTACCTATATAGAGTATATATTAGAGGCTTAATAACTAACTAAATAACTAATATAGCTGCAAGGATTAATCTTAAATTCTTACTAATTACGCCTAGCTGGCTTTTCTCTGTTTGATAGGTAGGCTCGGCAGCTATAGGCATAAATTCTACTTTAGTCTAGGCGTAGATTAGCAGTCTAATGGCTAATTATAAGTAGTTAATAGTATTAAAAATATTTTCTAAACTATTCTTTAAGCACATAGTTAGGAGATTAGTAGCTATAAATTTTAGAAGGGCTTATTCTATGCAAGTAAGCCGCCGCATCTATAATTACTAGCTAGAGCTTAGCTAGTAGATTTGCACTTATGCGCATTTTAATAGCTTTTATAATTAGCTTTTAGCTAGCTCTCTCTGCTAAGCTATTAGGCTTATAAGTGTATAGCAGTAGCATTTTAATTACAATCTTTTTCTCTATTGCTTATTCTTTACATCTTAATTGCCTTCTCTAAGGCAGTATAGTAGTATTATTATCTTAATATATCTCTACAATCTTCTGCTAATATTTCCTCTTAATTCTAATAGTAAAGCCTTTAATTATAAGCATAATATTGTTTAGTATCTTTAACTAGATATTATAACTGTAAAGCTTGCCTAAGTAGTTTTTCTTAATAATTAGTGCCTATTTCTGAAGCAGTTAACTAGTAAAGAAATTAAATAAATTTCATAAAGTCTTGTAAAAAAGTTAAGGTAATCTTTCTCTTAGCTAATATAAGATTACTTGTAAAGTATAAGCTATTGTGTAGTATTTACATTCTAATAGCTTTTTGCTAGTAATTTTAATGTTCTACGCTAAGTAGACTAGAGCTTTAATAGCTTATTATCTTAGGTGTCGTAATTATTAATACTATAGTTCCTTATTACTAGTGCGCACCTAAGGTTTCCTTAATCATGCTACAGCGTTTACTAGTAGTAGTTAAGCAATGTAATAAGGAAGTTGCTTATATTTAATAAATAAGAAATTAAAGTAATACTTTAAGTTAATTAAGATAATGTTCTTCTTAATTGTTTTAAATTTTATAATATAATTATATCCTAAGTACTAAATGCCTGCTTGCTTAAGCTGTGCTTTAAAGACAATATTAACGTAAAAGCTTAGTACAAACTTAATGTTAGTAAGTAGAAGATTAGCTATTTTAGGGCTAGCCTTGCTATACAGGACGTTTTTAAGCAGCCTGTTTCCTATTCTAGTAACTAAAATAAATTAAGTGCCTGCTTTAACGGTCTTGTCCTTAATATCTTCGCGATAGGTGCCTAGTACTAAGTAATTAATGCTATTAACTAAGTAGACTACTGCTTTACTATCTAAAATTGTATAAAGAGATAACGCATAAGAGGTAAAGGCTACACTAAATATATTTAGACTAATTTCCTTAATTAAGTCCCTTAAGTTAATTAGCGCTAAAACTAATAAGCTAAGGTATACTCTACTTAGTTTATAAGCAGCTAATCTGCTAGTGCTAGTCTTCTAACCCTCATTCTTAATCTAGGTCTAAAGCGCTGCCTATTTGTTACTATTTTATTACTTAATAATCTTCTTTTAATTGTTATCTGTTAGTTTAATTAGTATTTTATTAGTAAGTATTAATTCTGTAACTATAGTTTAAAGTTAGAAGTAGTTGCGCAGTGTCTAGAAGTGCTTACTTAGCTTACAAAGGCAAAAGTGTAATTACTTACTACTTTTATATAGCTATAAGACTTTTAATAATTAAGCTATTCTAAATCTCAATCTAGTTTAGAACACTATGTGTCCTTTTCCTTTTAAAGAAGTAATTAATTAATCTTATAATAAAATACTAAAAATCTTTTTTAAATTATTAAGAGTAAATTAAGCTCTACTAAGCGCTATTACTTATAATAGCTTATTACGCTTCTTGCGTAACTAGTCTAGTGCAATTTTAGTGCTTAAGGTGTTTAAAAAATTAGTAACTGCTAATAGCCTAACAACCTTAAAGAGCAAGTAGATTATTGCTTATTAATACAAGAGCTACTACTTAGTAAACTAACGCTTAGGGCCTATTTATCTTTAGTAAGCCTTATCTAAGTAGGATCTATATTGCGCCCTAATTAAATACTAAGTATTCTAATCTATAGGAGCAAGATCCTCCTTTAAAATCTTTACTAAGGCTTAAATACTAGTAAAGTTTTAAGTAATTATACTTATTAAGGCATTTAACAGCAGGTCTATATATATAGTCTTACTAATCTAGTCCTTAATATTAGTAATTTTGATAACTTTCCTTGTTTATTAAGCAGTGTGTACTTTATACCTATTAACTAGCTTATTGTAATTATTCTTCTTATACTTAGCATTAATTATATAAGCCTAATATTTGTATTAAGTAATATTATAGTTCTCTTGTTCTTAAGCGCTTGCGCTAAGTAGTAGAGCAACAGGCTCTTTAATATCTTTAGGCAACCTAAGATACTAAGGCTCTTAGTAATATATTAAGCGCACGTCTAGGAGATTAGGATTAACTTAATCCTAGATGCCTTTCTTTAAGCAGTGCAGTCTTAATAGAGCAAACTAAGTTAGCTAGTCTAATTAAGCCTTAAAGATTACTCCTAGGGCAACAAGTAGTATATTAGAGAGGTCTATCTTAATAAAATGCTTTGTTAGATTAAGACGTAGATTATTATTAAAGTAAGCGCAGGATTAGTTAGTTAGTAGCTACGTTAATAATAACAGTAGCCTGTAGGTTGTAGGATAAATTAATAGGAGGTTAATTATATAATTAAGTAGGTAAGAGGTACAGCAGCCGCAGCGATCTACTAGCCGTGCTGTAGGAGAAAATAGAGAAGAGTAAGTTAATAATTAAACAGTTAACCTTCTAGCTTGCTAATTGCGTAGTAGAAATTAATACTACAATTAAGCGGCTGGGCTTATAACTGTAGGAGCTATGAAGGAGCAATTGTTTAATTGCCTAAGTAGAAAGTGAGTGTATTGATTAACTAAGTGCCACAACAAAGTGTCCAATAACTACTAAAGAGACATGAGACGATCTGGCCCGCTTATATAGGAGCTAGCGGGGCCGTCACGTGCAGCAGCTTAACAGGATCACCTGATCAACTAGATGATCCGCGTGTTCAACCGAGTGTCAATACTCCAACAATTATTAATACTGTAATACTTAAGATCAATAAAAATAGATTAGTAAAACTAGTAAAAACGCTAAACGCAATTCTACGCATAATACACAACATACTAGAAAAGTTGTAAAAAGTAATTATTAAATAATACTATAACAACCTTATATATAGTTACTTTAGTTACCTAAACTATAAAACTCTTTAAAAGAAAATACAAGTTTCTAGAAATAAAAAATAAAGTTACTTCTTTTATTACTAAATGCGCAGAATGTTAGAAGAACAAGCATAGTACCTACGCACTTTATAAAAAAATTTAAGTAATAGAACTACTTAACCTACTATAGTAAGATATTTTTATAAACTTTATTACAAAACTACTAGTTTTAAAAGACTTTGTTACTGAAGTAGCTTATATCGCAATTCTTGTAGTAGTTAATTAATTTATAAAATAAGCAAAGTATATTACCTTTAAAAAAGATTTTATAGTAGTTTAGCTGGCACATATTATTAATAACTAATTTATTAGACACTACAGTATACTAAAGTTAGTAATTACAGAGGGGTGACAAAAAAAAAAGAAATGAAAAAAGTTATTATTTTTAAAGCTTTATAATTCTATGAGTAGAAGAGCTATACTAAAAAGAGTTAGTGATTTGAAAAGCCAAGAGCTTCCTCTTTAAGATATAATGCTTAGTAAGCTTACTTCCTTTTGCGCTTAAACTAGGCTGTTGTACTAAGATCTTTTATAATGTTCAAAAACTACTTAATATAAACCTTATTAAAATTAATATAAAATTATAAATAAACTTAAAAAAGTAAAATAAAGATAAATTTCTTATAAAAATCTTATAGAACTTGCTAAAACAAGATATCTATATTAGACAAAATTTAAAGAAAAAGCTCCCTTTAAAAATAAGAGAGACCTTATAATTATTATAATTATACTAAGTTGAAACTTAAAAAACTTTAAAATTTAGACTTAGAATTAGTTCTATATTAATATAAGTTGACTATTAAGTACTGTTATAATGCTCAAGTAATAGGATATTTAACATAACAAAATAACAATACTATAAGAGAGTTAGATTCTACTAATAGTATTTAATAGTTATACTTTACACTAACTATAGTAATACTAAGCTACTAGGGAAGCTATAAGCTAGCTTACTAAGTGTTAGTAAGCTATTTTATAATATTATCTACATAAATCTTAAAAATAGGCCTTTAATTATTACTAGGTAGTTTTTTATAGTACTACTCTAAAACTCTCACACTGAAGAGATTTACTAGTCTTGTTTAATAATTTATAATATTTAGCGATTTTTATACGTTTAGAAAAAAGTAATACAGAAATTCATTTTAATCTTTTTCCTCTCGTGATTTGGGCAGAATTGCAGAGGCGGCCGTGCTGACTAAGCAGCCTACTAAGCAACTTAACTTAAAGAGGAAGTTCTTGGCTTTTTAAATTACTAACTCTTTTTGGTTTAGCCCTTCTACTTCTGGAATTATCAAGCTTCAAAAATAATAACTTTTTTGATTACTTTTTTTTTTGTCACCCCTCTGTAGTAATAAAAATAAGCTTTTTACTTTTATCTTTTAAACAACATTATTAGCCGCAATTAGAATAAAACAAAAGCTATCTATAGTATACTACTTATAAACAAATAGATATACTAAATAAATAAACTATATAACAAAAGCTTACCTTAAAATATATGTTGATTAATAATAAAATAATTAGGTATTACTACTACTTATAGTATAAATAGCATATAACAACAAGACTTTAGAATTTATAAAATAAACACTATTTTACTTAAACTATAAGAGACACCTAAGCTTTTTTATATAAATACTTCTAAGCTAGAAAATAAAAGCAGCTTTTGCTATAGCTAATAAGCTAAAGATAATACATAAGTTACCTAAATAAAACTTAAGAAGGCTTAACGCTAAAGCATTTTATATGTTAACTAAAAAGAAAAAATAGCACCTTAGCTAAAGAAGAGAAATAAAGTATATTTACTTATAAAAAATCTTTGCACTTAATAACCTAATAAAGGACTTAATAACGTTAAGGTTAGACTATTTTTAATTTTAGTCTAGAAGAGACTAGCTATATATATACTTAACTTTCTACCTAATGCAAAAATTTACCTAAGATTTTATATTTATATGTTAGAATTAGTAGACCTAGAAATACTATTATAAAGAACTTTTTACTTTAAAATAAAAAAAGACAATATTTTTAAAGCTAAAAAGATCTTAGCATACTAAGCATAGAATAACAGCAAAAGATACCTAGTTAAATAATAAAAATACTTAAATAGTAAACATATATAAGAACTAAATATAAACTTCATAAATTATTGCTAACTGCCTGTATAGTACTATGTAACTTACCTAGGAAGTTGTTAAAAGTAAGATTACCTTTTAAATAGGTAAAAAAGAACGCGCTCTAATCTAACAACAGCGTGCTAGGCATTAGGCTACTTTTTAGAATACTAACTTTATAGTTAATTTTCTTTATAGCTTTTAAGGCTTTAATCTCTTTAATAAATTTCTTTAACTTATTTTTTAACTACTACTTATAACACGCTAGCACCTTATGCTATTTCTTAAGATAATCTTTCTTTACACGCGCTGCTAATAACACCTTAAGCATAACTAACTTTACTATATTAGCTTTAGACTTTTACTACTCTAATTAAGCTAACTTTTAGTTTAGCTGTAAATAATTTAGTAACAGCACTTTTGCTAAAATATACTTTTTAATTCTATTTTTATAATAATTCCTACACGCCTATTTGAATAAAAATATTTAATACAGCAAACTCTTTTTAATATAATACTAATAAGCAACTATAGCAAGTTAACTAATACTATTTATGTAATTACTAAGTGCGTGATAATAAGTAGTACTGTAGGAAAGTATTAGGCTAGTTTATAAGAACAAGAACGTAGAAGGAGAGAATAGTGTTACAAACTTAAGAAGAGAGAAAGTATAGACTATGTATAAAGGATAAAGGCAGAAAAAAATTCTAAACTACTTAAATAAAGAACAAGCCTTTATGTGCTAATAAATAACGCTACTCTGTACTAAGCACGTGATCTTACAGGCCTTAGCAAAAATTCTTTATAGAACAAGTTATCCGCGTCTTATAATGTACTACAAAATCCTACAACTTCCCACGCATAGGACAGTATAGAATTCTGTAGGATAGTATAGGATTTTGTAAGATAGTAAAACACTCTTTTAGTATATAGTAGTAGGCATTAAGCTCTTACAGCTTAGTGTGTTTAACTTTTAGTGCAATCTAAGGATTACCTAATTCTTAACCCCTCTATGTTATTACATTGTTCTACTAAACGTGCTAACACAACCCCATACTATTTACATCAATCTACCAATCGTGCTAGTACAACTTCGTCCATCGCACTCACTCATTCTAAGAGAACCAACACAGATTATCTATGGACGATCTTCACATAGTGCTAGCACTTAACAGGTGCAATTTTTTTAATTTTTACGCCTTAAGCTGCGTTAATAAGCGCTTCTAATGCTTTAGGGCCTAGGAGCCCTAAGTAAGTATACTAAAAGCCCTTTAAGTTACTTCTTTTATAAGTTACTTCTTTTATAAGTTACTTATAAGCTTCTTACTAAAGGCATTATAGTTTTAATAAGCTTAAAATAAAAAAATAAAAACTGATATTTAAGGAATAAAAAGTTGTAATAGCGTTTAAGCCTTGCTAGTACAACGTTTCTGCCTAGTATACTTTAGCAGAGAGTATTATCTAGGCCTAGGTACTAGACTTCTTATCTGTGTAGGCGAGCTTCTAAAATAATATTCAAAATAAAAACCTTCAATAACTGCTACATCTATTACCATAAAGCTCTTAGTTTTCTTGCTATATGTTCTATTTAGTACATGTTGTAAGATATAAGTTCCTTAGCTACTAATAAAGAAAGCCTACGTACCTGCCTCTATAGTCTCTACCTCTCTAGCAGGTACGAAAAAGCCTAGAATAAGTAGTTCCCTGCTGTTTACGAGGTGCAACGCGGCTCTGCTGTCTAGTATAGTGCTCTCTAATAGTATATAGGTATTAAAGTCGCTAGTGTAGAATATACATGGACTGTTATTTCTTTAAGAAGCTCTAGATTTATTAAAAATACATCTGTACTACCTAAGAAGGCCTTGAATTTATTTTTTTCTTTCTAACGGAGCGTATATCTTGCTTTAACAAGCTCTTTCTATAACTCTTTATATTAGTTTGTGTATAAGTAGTCTTCAATTTTTCTAGCCCTCTCTTTACTAATACTATAGTTAACTTTCAAGTAGACTTTAATTACTGCTAGTGTGCCAGTGCATAGGGTGATACTCTACTGCTCACTAAGTTAGTGCTCAACCACGTGAACTTAAGGTATATAGCCTCTTCTGTGCATTACGAAAAGGGGGCAACAATCATTATTGGTTTACTCTACAGCTGAGCTCCTGTACTGTACTATTAAATACGCTTCTTCTTCTACTAATAGACTATATACTTAAATACAATAAAATTATTATCTTGCCAACCTTGTTCTTGCATAATCTAGTCTCTAGTAATCTCTTGACCTTGTAGTAGTATGTCTTTAAATACTCTAACACCTTTATAAGTAGCAAAGCCTATAAAGACCTACTTTACTACTTATTGTATAGAGAAACTAAAGCATAATATTTGAAAGAACCTTATAATCTTACTAATTACTAGATCTCCTAAAATTACTACTAAACATACTTTTAAGAGGTTAATACTATCCCGTCCTATGGACTACGTTAAGGACTATGTTATCTAAGTTAGTACTAATAGTAACAAAGAAAAAGAAAAAAAATGTACTAATTAATACTATGCGTAAATAAATGATAACTTAAAGTATCTTTAGCGAAATAGAGGTGGTAAACTATTTAGCAAAATAAAAATATTTTTATATATGTTTAAATGCTATCTTAAAGTCTACCTAGTAGAATAAAGGTAGTAACTTATTTAGTAAAACAGATACAAGCTTATATAAGTTAATTATAAAGAGCAAAAGTTTTATCTAGCAAAAGTTAAAATAAAGGTAGAAGCTTATAGCTAAATAGGTTTGAAAACGCTAATTTAAGGTATGTGTCTAGCAAAATAGAGACGCTACTAACAACTAAGATAGCACAAGTATAAATTAGAGCCTACTTTGTAAAAACTAGAGAACTAAAGAGGCAAGGATCTATAGAACTACTCTTAATAAGCAAATAGTATAAAGATTTTAAAAACAAATATCTTGCTTTTTCCAAGAACTAGACTCTGTTTACTATACTACTAAGTAACTACTAAAACTACATAGACTTTAAGAATAAATATTTTATATCTTTTAAAGACTAAACCTTGTCTGTTAGTTTACTAACTAATTACTAGCAACTATCTAAACACGAGACTTCTATAAGTTCTACTATAGTATAGATGTAAAAAAAGAATTAGAAGTTAGGTTAAGAATAGGAAGGCGAAACGCTTTCTTCTACTAGGCCTACAACTGCTAGTCCTAAGTTACTATTAACACTATTAAGCTTAGCTATTAATACTATAACTATTTCTATGCACAAGTTAGAATTGTCTATAGTTTAACCAAGATATAGTATATTAGTCCTTACTAGGAGATATGTTACTAAATTCCTAGAAGACTTTAACAGACAAGCTAATAATAGAATTATTCATAAGATAATAAGAGTTTTTATTCTACTAGACTACTTTTTTATAAAAGATAAATTACTCTTTGAGATTTCAAAATGTTTTCCTAAATATATAGAGAGAAATTAGTCTAAGTTAAAAGTAAAAATAAAAGAGTAGTCAAAGAACAAAGGTATTGCTATCAAAATAAGGAAATGCTTTTACGTTAAAGCTTATCTTTATAAATATGTATAAAACTAGCTAGGGCTAGTAAAGTACTACATTTATTTTACTTTTGTTGCTAATGTAGAGATTAAGAACAAGCAAATCTCTTAAGAAGAGAAAAGTATTCTTTTCTTTTAAGGTTTACAATAAACAGACAAAGATGTAGTTATATACCATATACTTACTACCCTAAATACAGAGGGGTGACAAAAAAAAATCCAAAAAGTTATTATTTTTAAAGCTTTATATTTCAATAACTACAACGGCTAGACTAGAAAAAGTTAGTGATTTAGAAAGCCAAAAACCTCTTCTTTAGGATAGGCTGCTTAGTAAGCTTCTTAGTCAGCATGATTGCTCTCAATCTTCGTAATGAGAATACAGGCTCAAAAACTTAAGAATATATTACAATATAACGATTTTTTAAATGTGTAAAAGTTGCTACATAATACATATAATAACTATCACAAGCTAATTTTATTCTAGTATTAGTTTAAAGATAATTGTAAGATTAACTGTTATGTAATAATAGAGAGCTTGTTTTTTAAATTTTTTATAATAAATAACTACAAAAGCGTACTAATACTTAGTGTACTAGCTCTTACCGTCTTTTACCTGCAAATAACGCCTTAGTAATAATAGAATACAATTACTATTCGCCTTTTGAGGTAATTAATCCTATTCCTCCTTTAAAGCAGCCTTAAAGGCTGCTATACTTCTCTTATTATTTCTTATACCTAAAAAAGCAATAGGCCTTCTAGCTTAAGCATTTATTAGTAAAGTTTAAACATTTACTATAGAATTTAGATAACAACTATAGGCAGGATACTTAAAAAGTAATATCTTATTCCTAGAAAACTAGGATAAAACTTCTAAAGTTTTATGAATCTTAGCAATATCTTGCTAAAACTTCTAGCTTATATAGAAATTAGTAAGGTGCTTACATGGATAGAAAGAGACTCTAACTATAAAACTTTAATATAGAGTATAGAAAAATAAAGTATATATAACTTACCTTTTTTATCGCAGGTATTACTATTAGAATTAAAATCTTTTTCATATAGTCAAATTCCTAAAAGAAGTAGTCATTAAAGGGCTTTTAATTACTACTAGTTCAGATGTTCTACCTATCTAAATTGCACGCCAAACTTAAATAGAAATATCTTGACATATAACTATATTAGTAAGTATTTTAAAGACGGATTAAAATAACAAAAATATCAAAGATATAGTATAGTTTATTATTTAATAATTAGAGGTTCTTAAAGCTTACTTACATTTGTTGTAAAAACAATTTTCTTTTCCATTTTATTATTGTGCTTTGTTTAATAGTATTCTGTCCTAGCACTATGCTTACGCTTAATAGCAGACTTGTTTGAAAATAAAACTTTATAGAAGTTTATATATTTAATATTCTTCAGTATTTGCTTAGCGTAAATATAACAGTTATAAGCCTTTTTAGTGTCTAAAGCCGTCTTTTTTTAAAAAATATAATTATAATAGTTCTCCTATTTTAAAAAGCATTGTACGCTTCTAATTAAAAAATTTACAAAATTTTCTTTTAAAAGACGTTGTATTATCTTTTTAGGGCTTCTTGTAAGGTCTCTATTAAGTACTCTTTTTGCTTTTTTTAAGATCTTAGAAGGACGACCCTATTTAGAGCTAATAATAGATAAAGAAGCGTTCTTTTTTTATTTAATTTAATAAAGAGTATTGTCAATACTATGAGAAGGCTTTTCTAGTATATTACTAATAGAAGAAATAAAGTTGTTGTGTAAATATAAAGTATAAACTTGTTGTTTAAATTAAGAGAGATTGCTAGCTGTAGAGAAGATAATATAAAAATAGAGAGTTAGGATAAACAAAAGAAGTAAATTTACTATATTCTTATTAACTTATAACGTAATTAGTGCTTACGTAAGCAACCCCTATTTTTTATCCTTTCATAAAACTATAAGGGAATAAGAAATACTACTCTAAATTTTGCTCACGTTATGCTTACGTAAGCTAATTAAACTAATTTTTTTTCTGTCCTTTTTATACGTTCACAAAAAAGATATACCGAAATCTATTTTTGCTTCTTTTTTTATTATATTTTGAGCGAGATTAAAGGCGCAATTGTGCTGCCTAGGCAGCTTACTAAGCAACCTATCTTAAAGAGGACGTTCTTGGCTTTCTAAATCACTAACTCTTTTTCGTATAGTCCTTCTAGTAATAGAAATATAAAGCTTTGAAAACTATAACTTTCTTTAATTCTTTTATTTTTGTCACCCCACTGTAGTAATAATTAGAATATATATATATAAGATGTGATTTATTTGTTTCTTAAATACTACTATCAGAAGATAACTAGCCTAGATAGGATTTATTAACTAGAACAAAGAGGCGTAGATGCTAAAATGCGCTGAATTATATTGTCTAACTAGCGCGCAACTTTTACTTCTAGGAAAGTAAGGAAGTAGCAGTAAGAATTAGTAAAGCACATAAGAAAAGAAGCACACAAGTAGAAGTTAACCTAGAAGTAAAAGAACTTATCAAGTTTTTAGGCAATCTAAAGCTTAGATTATTTACCATTAATATGCTTATAGCTTACTCTATAACTTAAAAACTCGTAAAAAAACTTGCTAACTATATATAATTTATTGCATAAGCAATAAATACCAAACTTCTAAGTAAGAGAAATCATAAGCTCTTTATTTCTAATATAAAAAGAGTACTTCTAGATTGGAGAAATATAGTACACTGAAACAACGCGGAAATAAATACTTTCTACTCTACATAGAGTGCTGTAAGACAAATACTTTCTACTCTACATAGAGTGCTGTAAGACAAATACTTAGGAATTATAAGCTTTACTACGCCCTAAAGCTGATAGAAAATGTTGGTTTTAATTAAGATATTATAGCTAAAAAAGGAACTTACTACTTTAGGCTACTATATAAACGTTTAAGAGAAATCTTAAAATAGCTACTATTAACTTAAGTCTTGTTATAGTTAAAGGCAAAAATCTAAGAATTCTACAACATTACTAATAACATACTTGATTAACCAGCCTTTAGTGTAATACCTAAAAACTTTACAAGTATAGACTTTTAACTAGGCTTAAAGTATAAGCGTAAAGCCTCAAGTTTAGTAAACGTAGCAACTAGTTTTATAAACTAAGGTTACTATAATAATGTTCTCTAATAGTTCTAATAGTTTTAAGAATCAATATACAACCTTATAATAGATAAAAACGTTAATAAGCTTAAAAATATTAATGCTGCCAACATTATAGTAAAAGCCAGAGAAAACGCTTTTTAAAATATCTCCAAGTCTAACGCTGCTACGCGCTTAAAATAAAAGTCTCTTTTTTTCCTCAATCAAAAAATATATCTAGGAAGAAAAGATAAAAAAAAAACCTAAGTAAAATTATAAGCACTTAAAAAGTAATTAATTGATTTAAAGTAATACTTTTATCCCTAACTTGCAGCTTAAAAATACGCGTTTCTTAGAATAAGAAAATATAAAGTAATATACTTTTTGTAAGTTAGCTATTTGATACGCTATTTGTAACGAACACGTTACAACTCTATTATCTTTACCGTTATCTTAGAATCTTATCTGTGTCGGACCTACTCTAGTTCTAGCCTAGATCGCAGGTATAAAGACAGCTTAGGACCTATAGTTGCTCTGTAGATTTTTAATATCCTTTTGTACAGGGTATATAAGTATTTTATTTATATTAAGGCTTATTTGTAGATTACAACACACTTCAATATGCCTTACTATAATCTTTTCTGCTAATACCAATCTGTAATTCTTGCCTGTGCTGTTATATTATATTAAAAATCTTATCCTAGCTAGTAACAGCATTTAAAACAATATTGCAGCTGTTTGTTTAGACTACGCTTAAGCCTAAGCCTCTCTAAATATAAACTAGAAGCTTTACACTATTAAGTCTAACAATACTTTAAGTAGGATCTTCTAAACTTTCTACTAACTAAAGCCTTTAGGTTTAGAACTTTTAACTTTAACAATAAAGCAAATTACTTTAGAAAAGTTGCGTAGAGTACGCTAAGGAAGAAATATAAGAACTACTAACAACTTATTAGCATTAGAATTAGTTACTAATAGCTAACTAAAACTACCCTAAACCCTCTTTAGAGCCTGTTTAAAAATTAACTTAATACTAAAGTTAACAACAATTCTTACAAGATAAAGCAACTAGCAAGTAACTAGTGGTTAAAAAAGATAAAGTTAAAGAGAAAGAAAGAGTAAATTTAAAGAAAAATCTAGTTATACTTTATAAAGACAAAATTAACTGCTTTAATACAGAAGTTGCGTAACTAATATAGGAAGTTACACTATTTAAGAACACAGCTGTACTATTTACTAAGATATTACTAATAAAAGTAGATATACTATTAAGCTAATTAACACAGTATATTTCTACTACCTATAAGATGCTACGCATTAAGCTTATAAAGCGCATGCCTGCTATTAAAAATTTTAACAATAAAACTAACTCTACGTTCTGTTAATAGCAGGCCTTAATAAAAAATTAATTAGAGATTAACTTAGATTACTATTAGACTAAGCGTGCTGACATAGCTCTTGTGTAGAGACACACTACTAGTATTATAAAAGAATACCTTAAACTATAGTACTTAGCTAATTTAGGTTTAGAACAGTTTAAAAATGTAGAAGAAATAATTACTTTATTTAAATTATATTTTATTTTTAGCAATAAACAGGTAGAAAGCTGTGTAGCTTTTTATTGCCTAGTTATACATAATAAAAAAATGTTTCTAGCTTTGAAAGCAAAGTTTATTAGTACTACTATTAG
This sequence comes from Alternaria gansuensis, assembly GCA_009289805.1. Lineage (NCBI taxonomy): Eukaryota > Fungi > Ascomycota > Dothideomycetes > Pleosporales > Pleosporaceae > Alternaria > Alternaria gansuensis. Next base: position 193,904 of record WBOK01000047.1, on the reverse strand, counting down.
AGAGTCTGTTTCTAAATTAAAGTAGTTTTTCTATTTATAGGAAGAAATTACTCCTGCCTTACGCGCCCTAACTTTAGGTTTTAAATACCTATAGAATAACTTATTTAACAAGATAGTATAACACCTTACTATATTTAATATAGAAAAACACAATTCTTCTATTAGACTAAATATAAATAGTAAACTAGTGTTTACCTTAGTACTACTAAGAAAGCTCTACTCTTAATAGTACTAGAGCCTGCAGTCTTTTTACACTAGCTTCTTATTTAATATAACTTTAACGTTTGCTTACGCTACTTTAAGCACGCCTAAATTTCTATATAAGACCTCTGCCTCTAATAATAAGCCTCTATTAGATACTTGTTTTTAGTATAAGAAGCCTAGTTACTTTACAAGCAATTATACTACTTCTTAAGTAGGAGAGATTAAGATTAAACCAAAAGAATACTTAGAAACTACAGAACTTCACTTAAACTAAAAATAAGAAAAGAATAAAAACGCTTAGGATAACGCTTTAGCCTAAGCCTGTATAGGTATAATCTTGCTAATATTAACCTATTAAACTTATCTAGAGGAAAGCATTTCTAAGTTTCTACTATCTTTTATTTAAAAGGTTTCAGCGCCTAGCTATAATTATTAATTAATACTAGAGCTTAAGGTTTTGTGTTTCTAAATTCTTTTATTACTTATACTCTTTCTTAATTACTTTAAATTTTTATCTAAAGACTCCCTTTTAAAGTCCCTATAAAAGAATTCTAGGACTAGATCTAGACTAAAGTAGATAATTATATCTGTCTTTATATCTAAATTAATAGTAGAAAGATTCTTAAATGTTTTTTTATTATTATAGACTTAAGTACGCAAGATTATATTTTCAAACAGCTCTAGTAATTTAACTTATTGCTAGATATAGTTTAGAACTTAATAGTGTGGCCTGCAAGATATCCTACTACATATAATTCTGCCCCCTCTATTCTTATGCAGTTAAAAGAATCTTCTAAAAATAAAGTTGCAGAAGAGGATATCTAGCAGAGAAACGCGCTCTAAGAGAAGAATAAATACTAAAAAAGGCAAAGCTCTATAACAGTTTTAATACAAAGAACTGCAGCCTTCTTTAGCTCTTAAAAGCTTGTTTTACTTCTAAAATTGCTAATTCTAAACTAGACCCTGTTTAGTTAGACCCTACCCCACGCTTAGCTATTATCTTAGCAAATAGCTTCCATTATTTAAAAAAAAAAACAGGTTCTTTATAATAAGTATTTATAAAATTAATTATTTGTTAAAAGACTATATAGAACCTAATAATCCTAACAATGTTAAATTAATTTAGAACTAACTTTTATTTGTTTACTACATGTATCAAGACGTGTTTAGCAAAACTGCAGTAAACTAACTACTTAAATACTGCCTATACAACTACAAGATTATCTTTACTAAACTACTTCTAAATTAGTTTAGCTCTTTGTACAAGTAGAGCACTAAAGAACATAAAGCTACTAAGACGTTTATAATAGATAATCTTAAAAAAGAATATATTAATTCAAGCAATTACTTTTTTACCTCCTTTATTCTTTATATTTAGAAGCCTGATAGAGATATTTAAATTTGTATTAATTATTTTAAACTTAACGCAATTACTTAAAAAGACTTATATTTAATCTTACATATTAATAAGCTATTAGCTTACATATATAGAGCCTAATTCTTTACTAAGTTAGACTTACGCGCGGCTTTTAATAAGATTAGAATAGACTTAAACTCTAAAGAGTATACTACTTTTTAAACTTAATATAGAATGTATAAGTCTAAGGTGTTGCTATTTAGATTATGCAATAGCCTTGCTACCTTTTAACAGGACATAAATAATATGCTAATTAGGTATCTTAATAACTTTTTATATAGTCTACTTAGACAACATCCTTATTTACATTAAATTAAAGGTAGAACATGTTTTTTATGTACAAAAAGTACTAGAAAGACTATAGTAAATAGGCCTTTAAGTTAAGATTAAGAAGAGCAAATTCTATATTATAAGAACAAAGTACCTAGGCTATATCTTAATAAACTAAGGGCTAGAGATAGATTCTAATAAGGTAGAACTTTTTAACAACTAAGCATAAATTACTACTATTATAAGTGTAAAATTGTTTTTTAGGTTTATAGAGTTCTACTAGTAATTTATACTAAAATACTTATAAATTGCTAAACTACTTCTTACACTCTAAAGCTCTTTAAAGCTATTTATATAAAATCTAAATTATAAGAAGGCTTTTAAAAAGTTAAAAGCTATATTACTAGAAATCTTTACTTTATACTATTATTACCCTAAATATAATTCTAAAGTAGAGACTAACGCATTAGATAGTGTTATAGCAGGTATACTTTTTTAAAAATAACTAAATAAGAAAAAGAGTCTAGTAGCATTCTTGAGTAAGGTTTAATTTAAATCTAAACTAAATTAAAAGATATATAATAATGAACTTTTTACTATTATTATAGTGTTTAGTAAGTAGTAAGCTAAATTAGTATTAGCCTACTCTAGAATTTATATATATTTAAACTATTATTTACTTAAGTACTTTATAACTATAGAAGTCTTAAACGCTAAGTAAGTACGTTAGGCTAAAGAACTTACCCTATTTTCCTTCTATATCTAATACACCTCTAGGAAGGATAACGCTTACGCAGATGTTCTTTCGCGGCGTAAGTAGAATGTAGAAAACTTAAAGTCTGCTAAAACTAATAATTATTTGCAAGTTTTACTTAGACTGCACTAACTAAATAACTAAATTAACTTTAATCTTATTCTTACTTATATTACTTAACTTTACGCTTAGATTTTGTCTCTGCGTGTAGTGAAAGCTACATTAGAGCTTATAACTTTAAATTTGCTAAAATAAATAAAATTTGTTTTATAAATAAATTGTACTGCATTTGAAAAAAGTTTAATTTATTACTAAATAAGTACTAAATTAAAAATAAATTACTTTTGTACTTAAACTACCTTTGTGTACTACCTAACTTTATACTCTATACCTAGATAATCTAAGAGGAATACAACTAAGTTTCTTTTACTTACTTTAGCGCTATTAAAACTTATTAGTCAATTGCCTTAAAATATTACTAGAAAAGTATAAAGGCTACCTGTAAAAGATATATATAGAACTGCCTAGCCTGTTAGAAGGTACATTTAAAATAGACCTAAATTCTTAAAATAATTTACTTTCTACTACTTCTTAATTATTTAATACAACACTTACCTATTAACTTGAAGGAATTCTTACTAAAAAAGGCTAGTTATAATTAAATTATAGTTATACTAAATTATTTATCTAAATAGGGTATCTTTATTCTTTATTATAAGATAATTAAAGCAAGAAGTATAGCTAAATTACTTATTTAATAAGTGTACTAATTTAGCTATATACTTAACACTATAATCTTTAACTAAGGACTTTAGTTTATATTTAGCTTCTAGTTTGAATTTTGTTAGATTCTAGGCGTTAAAGTTAAACTATTAATAGCTTACTACAAAAAGACCAATAGTTAAACAAAAATTATTAATAAATATATTAACTAAAGGCTTTAGCTGTTTATATCCTACTACTAAGACAACTAGAGTAGACTACTACCTTTAATTAATAAAGCACAAATTTCTTTACCTTATTCTATTTTAAGTATGTTTTTATATTAGATCTTTAACAAATTTAATTCTAGACAGAGCTAGGACTAGAAGCAGCTAGCTAACAGTTTTACTTTAATTAATAAAATTAACTGCAAGAACGCGTTAGTCTTATCTATCTAAATATATAACGTTTAGGAAACAGTATAAACTTTTTAAAAAAAGCTTAAAATGAGATGTAAACTATAGTAAACTATTACTACTACTTAATTAATTAAGAGTAAAAAATTAGGTCTTTTTAAATATAAAAAACCTTGCAACTAATTGCTTAAGCTAAAAACTAATAGCTAAAAGAAAAACTCTTTAAGGTTTTTAAAAAAGTGAGTTATTTATACTGCCTTAAGTTACTAGAAAGGTTTTAAATTTATAATGTTTTTACACTAGAACTATTATATAAAGATTTTTAAGACCTACTTTCTAGATAAGAAGCTTTAAGGCTAGCTCTTACTTTAATTTAAGGCGTAAAAAAATAGGAAGTTAATAAGATTAATGCTAGCAAAGTATATTACTTATAATTAAAATACTGTGTTAGCTAGGTTGAATGTAATCTAGACTTAACTTAGTACTTAGCTTTAAATTTTATAGAGGCTTTATATATACTTAAAGCTTTTTATAAGAAAATCTTCATATATTTAGGTCTTTTAAGGTCTTGACTAAAGTAAATTATAGCTTAAAAGTAAGAAAATAAGAATATAACTTTACTATAAGACAATAATATATAAGAAAAAAGAATTTTTTATTCAATAAGTATTTAGTAAAACAACTAGGCTAATTTTAAACTACTACTAACTCTGCCCCCTCTTTACTCTTACTTAAAGATCTAGAGAGGATTGCTCCTCTTCTCTATAAAAAAGAGGAGGAGCTAGAGGAGAGCTTACTACTCTTCTCCTCCTCCTCTGCCTCCCTCTAGAGGCGCTGCTTATTATCCTCCTCCCCTAGCGGAGCAACTAGACTACTACCGCTAGTTCTGCCCTAGCGATTAAAGGCCTTTAAAAAGGCAACTTAGCTGTTTAGTAAATAAACAGTGTTCTAGATCTTTAAAAGGACCTAGCAAGTTAAAACTAGAATTAAAGCTATAAATAGTTTTTTTTTAGCTTTTTGTTACTTAGACTTTTTTAGCTAGAATAAAAGCTACTGCCTATATTTACTTTTTAGTAGAGAGGCAGTTCTTTGCTAAATTCTTTCTATACTCTATAGCAGCAAGGAGGTTTATAGTAGTAAAAAGTTTAAAAAACTTCTTCTTAATATACTCTAGTACTTGTCTAAGTTAACTTTAAGTTTAAAAAGGTAAGATATATTAAACTTATAAAAGAGTACTTCTTTTTCTACTATGCGTAGTAAGCGTATTTCTTAGACGTCTTAAAGTTAAACTAATGTTTAACTCTAAGAACGCTCTGCGTGAAGGCGCGCACTAACTATAGGTAAATAAGGTAATACGCCTTTAGTAAAGCTTCTAGAGGGCAACACAGCGGCATAGTGTGTGTGTATGTATATATATATCTGTGTTTATGTGTATGTGTGTATATATGTGTATATGTAGTGTTTTAGAGAAGCAGAAAAATTAGACATAACGTGTTATTATAATATTAAAATAGTAAACGCTTAAGGCTAGTCTAACACTACTCTAAGTTAAAGTTACAGTAACTGCCTATTAGAAGTCTATAACAACAACGAAAGACGTTATAAGGTTGATAATAAATAAACAACAAATATATTAAAGAGTAGACACAGCTACAGAACTAGCTAACAACTAGGAAGGAGGGTAGTGTAATAAATACGTTACAACCCTATTATCTTTACTATTATCTTAAGATCTTATCTATGTTAGACTTACTCTAGTCCTAGCCTAGATTACAGGTATAAAGACAGCTTAGGACCTATAGTTGCTTTATAGATTTTTAATACCCTTTTGTATAAGGCCTATAAGTATCTTATTTACATTAAGGCTTATTTGTGGAGTACAACGCACTCCTATATGCCTTGCCGTGATCCCTTCTGCCGATACTGATCCGTAAGTCTTGCCTGCGCCGTTACACTATTTCTAATTATTAAACTAATATAATTAACTTAGTAGAATAATAGTTTGTTAGCTAATCTTAAGTATGTGTAACAAAGGCAGAAGAAGAAAGCTATATAGTTTATAAATGCTCTTTCTAATTCTAAGCTAAGAGAAATAATACAGAGTTAGCTAAACTGCATTATAAATACCCTACTTAGATAGAAAGTACAAGATGTTATAGTATTAGACTTAATAAAATAAATTAATATTTTAAGATAACTAGATAACTTTTTTAATTATAATATTAGTGTTATAGATAGCCTAGGTACGGTTAAGGTTATAACTAGTAGAGGAATTTCAAATTCTAAGTATACTAAAACACACTTAAATTCTGTTCTAGCTACTAATTAGCTAAACTAATACACAGACCTAGAGCGCCTTACTAATAAGACTTTACTGAATTATATTGCTTATAAAAAATGCGTACTTTAATGTAATAAATAAATATTAATTAAATGCTAAGACCTACTATAAGGTGCATAAAAGAGAAGATATCTAGGCTAATGAATTAAATAATATACTTACTCAATAAGTTTAATGTGTCGAGAAAAGAAATAGGTAGGTTTTTACTTAAATAAACTTACTAAAATACTAACTTACTGTGTATAGCAATTCTTTGAATTACCTAATTAATATGAAAGTATAAATAAATATTCTAAGACTAGGTCCTACGAATTTATTGAAGACATTATGTAAAAGAATAGAGCAACAAGTAGAACAGCTATCTCCTAGTTTAACTTCTAATAATAGCACGCATAATCTATTTGTTAGAACTACATTAAATATATGTGTTTAAATAGAGACAGTTACTATAAAAACTATATTTAAGATAATTGCTAATGTTGCTAAGGTAGCTATTTTAGGAGGGCCTTAGTATGTAAGCGTAAGAATAGGAATATAGTGTAATGCGTTTAGATAGATTACGTGCTAAGTGCTTTCTAAAGATAAGACTAGAAACGCAGTTTTTATTGCGTGTAATTTATTTCCAAATTACTCTGCCTAAATGATTAGGAAAAAGCCTTAAACAAAGGCTTAGATAACGAAATAGTAAGTAATGTACAAGTATATATAACTACTAATATAGCAAACAGCAGATCTAGAGTAGTTGTAGTAAAATATATCTAGAAAGCTGCGTAGTTAGATCTATTAGTTAAATTTAGTAACTTTAACATACTATATATAAACAGCAATAAGAAAGGCTAGATAACTTAGATGAACTAATTGTTTACTTATGCAATTAGACAGTCTAAAAATCTTATAAAAAATTAAAAACTTAGTAAATTTTTCAGTAGGGTAAGAAAAGAAAAAAGCAATTAAAAAAGTTATAGTTTTCAAAGCTTTATAACCCAAAAACTAGAAGGGCTATACTAAAAGGAGTTAGTGATTTAGAAAGCCAAGAACCTCCTCTTCAAGATAGGTTGCTTAGTAAGCTGCTTAGTCAGCACAATTGCGCCTGTAAACTCGCTCAAAATATAATTAAAAAAGATGCAAAAGTAGATTTCAGCATATCTTTTTTGTAAACGAATAAAAAGGACAGACAAAAAAGTTGATTTAATTAGCTTACGTAAGCCTAATGTAAGCAAATTTTGGAGTAATATTTCCTATTCTCTTATAGTTTAATAAAAGCATGAAAAAAATAGGAGTCATTTATATAAGCACTAATTACATAATAAGTCAATAAGAATATAGTATATTTACTCTTCTTGTTTATCCTGACTTTCTATTTTTATATTATCTCTTTTATAGCCAGCAATCTCTCTTAATTGAAACAACAAGTTTATACTTTATATTTACACAATAAATCTATTTCCTCTATTAGTAATATACTAGAAGAGCTTTCTAGAAGTATTTACAATACTCTTTATTAAATTAAATAAAAAAAGAACGCTCTTTTAACTATTATTAGCTCTAAAGAAGGTTGTCTTTCTCAGATCTTAAAAAAGCAAAAAGAGTGCTTAATAAAGACCTTACAAGAAGCCCTAATAAATATTTTAAAATCTATTAAAAGAAAATAGTATAAGTCTTTTTATCAGAAGTGTATAATGCTTTCTAAAAAAGGAGAACAATTCTGTTTTGATTGTTTTTAAGAAAAAACGCCTTTAGACACTAACAAAGCTTATACAGAGGGGTGACAAAATAAAAAAGAAATTAAAAAAGTTATTTTTTTTAAAGCTTTATAATTCTATGAGTAGAAGGGCTATACCAGAAAGAGTCAGCGATTGGAAAAGCCAAGAACTTCCTATTTAAGTTACACTGCTTAGTAAGCTGCTTAGTCAGCACGGCCGCCACTGCAATTCCGCCCAAATACAGAGAGAAAAAAAGCTTAAAATGAATTTCCGTATTACTTTTTTGTAAACGTATAAAAATCGCTAAAAATGATTAATTATTAAACAAGACTAGTTCATCTCTTTAAGGCCTATTTTTAAGATTTATGTAGATAATATTATAAAATAGCTTACTAACACTTAGTAAGCTAGCCTATAGCTTCCCTTGTAGCTCAGTATTACTATAGCTAGTGTAAAGTATAACTATTAAATACTTTTAGTAGAATCTAACTCTCTTATAGTATTGTGATTTTGTTATGTTAAATATCCTATTACTTGAGCATTATAACTTTTCTTTAAATTTTTTCTAATATAGGAATCTTGTTTTAGCAAGTTCTATAAGATTTTTATAAGAAATTTATATTTATTTTACTTTTTAAAGTTTTTGTTTTATTTTCTAGTAATTTTAATAAGGTTTATATTAAGTAGTTTTTAAACATTGTAAAAGATCTTAGTACAACAGCCTAGTTTAAGCGCAAAAGGAAGTGAAAAGTTTTTTTTTTAATATAATTCAATTTTATCTACTTACTAATACTTTTAACAAGATTCTTTAGTATATTACTATTCAAGGTAATAAGCTTATATAATATATATATACTATTGGCTTACTATCTAAAATAGTCAACCTCTATTTCTAACACCCTTTAATTATACTTAAAGTAATTAAGATACTACCCTTTATAACCTGCTTACATACTGCTTACGTAACTTTATTAAACATAGTTTTTTATTAGCAATTTTTACACGTTCCAAAAAAAGTTATACTAAAATTAATTTTAACTTTTTTGGTCTCTTAGTTTGAGCGAGATTGCAGGGTCAAACGTGCTGACTAAGCGGCTTACTAAGTATTGTATCTTAAAGAGGAAGCTCTTGGCTTTTCCAATCACTAACTCTTTTTGGTATAGCTCTTCTACTCATAGAATTATAAAGCTTTAAAAATAACAACTTTTTTGATTTCTTTTTTTTTGTCACCCCACTGTATATTGTAACAAAAATTCTAAAGTATTTATAAAGTGTATTATTAATAACTAATTAAAAGTTTACTAGTGCGTTTGTTAATCTAAAAAGCATAACTGTATATTTAAATAGTTTATATTATATTTTAAACGCTGTTATTTACTTATAACTTTCTTTAATCTTAATTAAGTAAAGATTTTTTTGAACGTTAAATTTTGTAAACTACTTAGCTCTTTAGAGTTAATTTATAAACTTTGTAATAAGTAGTAAAAAATATTAATTCTTCTGCGTTATGCTGTTGAACTTTTTAAAGTTAATATATAGCTGCTACTTTCTATTAGGCTTATTTATAAATAAGATAAGTAAAGCTATTAGGCCTAATTTTAGTTAAATAAATCCTTTTTTTAAATTCTTCTAAATGTAATCTCTTAACTTAGCATTATGCTTAGGCAATATTAAATATATTAGTCTTAGGCTTAGCTTAGCTTCTTTGTTTAAAATAATTTTGTAATTTTAATCTTAATAGTCTACTAGCTTTATAGCTTTATTTTCTTTAAAAAGTTCTTTACACTTATTAGTTCAATACTCTTCTAGTATTTCTAGTAGTAAAAGTCTTTTTTTTATAGTATAACTTATTTTATTTAAATAACTTTTTTTTGTCAAGGTTCTTTGCATAAATTCTTTTGATTTTATATAGTAAGATTTTGCTAAATCTTTTATTTTAAAGTAAGCTTTAATTTGTTAAGCGTATCTTTCTGCGTACTCTAGCAACTGTATATATAAGTTCTTTTCTAAGTTTTATTTTTATTTGCGAATTAATAGCAGGGTTATGTGTGTTTAGCTAATTATAACTAATTAATATATTTAGTTTTCCTAGATTTATTATGGTAATATTTATCTAGCACTCTATGCTTGCTATTTGTAGCTTTGTTAATTTAGTTTCTAGCTATAGTATGCTGTCTTTATATCTTATAAGTTTCTTGTTAGCTAATATTATTATAATCAGTTTTCTTTTAATTTAATATAGTATTTTGTATTTCTGTACTACTTGTAAAAAGATTATTGTATTTATAGCCTTACTATTAATAAGCGCCTATAATTTTTAACCTTATATAGATACAGTTGTAAGTAATTTCTTTACTTAAGTATTAGTATTTTCTACTTTTTTTAAAGTTGTCTTAGGTATGCTTTTACTAGTATAACTTTGTTTTTAGTAGTATTTTAGTTTTTTGCCTACTTTCTTTTCTTTTTTTTAAAAAAGTAGCCTGCACTATACTTAGTACTATAGTATACTAAGTAGCTATTATTATAATAGAAGCTCTAATAGAGGTTTTAATAAAGTATTTCTTACTTTAAGGCTTGCTTTTTTAGTTCTAGATTCTTAGCTTTATAAATTAGGCAGTCTGCTGCCTTATAAATGTTTAATAATAAAGTAATGTAGTATTAGTTGTTTATTTATTTTGCCTTTTCAAGTTACTATTATTAGTATTTATATTTATCTCTGCATTGCGTTTATAGGAGTTAGTAGTACATTTCTACTTTCTTAAGTTTTTAGAGATAACACTTATTTACTAGATATTTATTTACTTATAAGTTTAGGTAGTAGCACTACTCTTAGTCTACTTTATATTTCTTTTTCTTTTTTTTATAGAACTTTTAATTAAGCTTATGGTTGTACTAACACAGCTTTTTATATTTTTTAGTACCTTCTACTTTTCTAGCTTCTTAGTTCTTAACTTTAGCTACTAAATTATTAAAGTAGAGTTATTAGTGTATTACTTAATATTTAACATTTTTAGTATTTTTACTAGTAATTATAATTTTTACTTAAACTATATATTTATTAGCGTAGTGTGTTGCTATTCTGTATACTTAACAATAGTTATTAGCTAATTATTTTAGTATAACTTTATTTTTAACTTTCTAATTTGTTAGCTTAAGTTTGCTTAGTGTAAAGACCTTATTGTCTAGTTTTAGTTGTAGTACAATTTTATAACTATTTACTATGCGTGCTTTTTTATAAAAGTCTAAGTTGCTTAAGTTATTATATAGTTTTATTTAAGCTAGGTATAGCATTCTTTGTCTAATTATCTTAAATTTAATAGCTATTTATTTAACTTATTTCTCTTTGTAGTCTTTAGTAAAGTATTTAATTTTACTATATTAAAAATTTGCCTTATTATTATAACGCTTTTAGTATTTTTTTTTAAAAAAGCTGTTATACTTTTTTTTAGCATTTCTATTTTTAGCCTTATTTTGTACTTTGCTAGTTATAATAGTATTGCTATTTTTATTATACTTACTACGTTGTTGTTATATATTAGCTAGGCTAAGTTAGAGATATTTCTTTTAGTTGTATTGTTTCTAGAGCTTATTATTAATACGCGTAGCTAGCTTAACTAGAGTGTATAATATATTAAGCTTATTATAGTATACTAGGCTGTTCTTAACATTTTCTTTTAGGCCTGCTTTAAATACTATTTAAAGTACTTTATTATTTAAATTAATATATACTTATAGTTACTAAAACTCTACTGTATATACTAATACTAATATAGTCTACTTTAAGTAAGTAATTTTTTTCTTAGCTTAGTTTTTTGTATTTATTTTTTTATAGATATGTTTTATTCTTTATTAAAACTTTGTCTAACTTACAAATAAGGCCTATATTTTAGCTTTAACTTTTTTTATATTTTATGTTTAGTAAGTAGTTATTTATATAGAGTTGCATTTAGTTAAAAGCTTTATTTTTAATATATATGCTTACTATAAGAATTTTCTTTTAATTAGTAAGGACTTTATTATATTTGTAGTATAAGTTAATATAAGTAAAAAACGTTTATAGTTATATTTATTTCTTTAATACTTCTTTAGTATTGCTATTTTAAGTGTTTTTTATAGTAATAGTTTATTTATTTTAAGTAGCTATTAGCTAACTTAAAAGCTAATTAATTTTGTTAATTTTTAAGGCTGATTGCTATGCCTAGATATAGGCCTGTTGCTTAAAATCCTTAATTTTTTATATTTTTAAGTTATTTTTAGTATTAAAGTTAAATATATTAAGTATCTTATTATTTTTAAATATTAGTTAGTTTAGCGTAGAGAGTTTAAGACTTTATACTATATTATTTTAAGTAATTTTTCAGGATGTTATTTTAAACTTTAATTAGGTAACTTATAAGTTGAATTGTTTACTAAGATTCTATAGTAGTTAAAGTGTTATATAGAGTTTAGCTATACTTCTCTAGGCTTAGTCTATACTAAGGTAAAGTAGACTAAAGCAGTAGTTTGTAAGGTATTATAGGAAATGTTTAAGTAAAAAAGAGTTATTAATATTAACTAAAAACTAAGTAGTACTAATTTTATAAAAGATAAAATAACTAGTTAATACTTTATGTAAAGAATAAACTATTTAAGTTAACTACAACAAGTATAATAATAAGATCTAATATATTCTTATACCTATTGCCTTTGTCCTATGTCCTCCCGTGCCTCCTATCTAAAGAGGAGGTTAGGGAGGGCGTTAGCCACTCTTTAAGCAGTGGCCTCCTAGAGGTCCTGTCTTAGCGGGATGCCAATCACGTGATCCCTGCGCCCCGCGCGGACCATTACCTTCTAACGTCGTGGCTAGTTGACCCTCAACCCTCGCTCGTACGTCAAGGAGAGAATCCTTCCTGTTACTTGTAACACGTAGGTAGATAGCTAGTTACTAGTCTAGCTATTAATTCTAATGTATAGGTTAATATATAAGGTTGGTATATTAAGTTTGCATAGGAGATTCGGTGTGGGTAGATAGCTAGAGGTCTAGCTATCAATTCTAATGTGTAGGTCGGTATATTAAGTCAGTATATTAAGTTAGTATAGAGGGATTTCGGTGTAGGTAGATAGCTAGTTGCTAGTCTAGCTATTGATTCTAATGTGTAGGTCGATATAGGAGGTTGGTATATCAAGTCAGTATAGGGATTTTAAGTAATAGATTGCTAGGTAGATAAGTTTATTAGTTTACTACGCTAATAGATCTATCTACCTAAGTAGAAAGCTGTTGCTTTGTTAAGCAGGGGTTGTATTGTGCCTTTAATTAAGCTCTAAAATTAGCTTACGCACAGACTACTTGCAAAGTTTTTAACAGTTAACTATTTTATTTCTTTACAACTAGCTAGCGCGCGCGCTACTACACCTACACTAAGTAAGCAAGTATTAGAAACTGATTTTAAGAAGGCGTTTAAGATGGTTAAGACAAGAAAATGGCAAAGCTAAACCTTTTTCTTGCCTTAAAAAGTTGGTGTTTAATGTAATTGTAGCTTTATTAAGGTTCTAATAGTTTATATAGATATATATACCTCTATCTAGCTTAGCTATAATTAGAAGTAAGTAATGCGCTAGTAAGTTGTACTATTTAATAAATCTACGTTCTTCTATTTTGTAAACGTAAGTAACAATTTGCAGGCTCTTGCTGCAGTAACGTACGTGTCCTTACCCTCCTCTACCTCCTCCACCTCTATCGCAATCTTGTTGCTAGCTATAGGCTGGCAATTGCCGTTGAACACGTTTTAATCAGTGTTGTTTTTTAGTACCTTTAGTAAATTTTTTAACTCTAATTTTGCTTAGTAGTCTAAGCTTTCCTGCTCTAAGCGCTTAGCGCGTAGACCTTATCTACTTACTGTTTGAATTTTGTTAACCACACATAATCTTTTTTTAACTTTTGCAACTAATTAGTAGAGGGCAGCTGCTTTTTACATTTTTGAAAACCTATTTTGACTATAACAACAACCTCCACCTTTAATACCTTAAAAATAAGTAAGTAGTAATAACCTTCTCTTGTTAGCCTAAGAATAGTTAGGAATAATAGTTTTGATTCTTTGCGCATAAGGTTAGTTTAATCTTGTAGTTGTTTTCTAAATACTCTAGCAATTTAGACGCTGCTTTTCTATTAAATACTAGTATATAATTAGCGTATTCCTTATATTGTTCTAGTATTAGAATATTATTAAAAGTAACTTTTTGAAGTTTGTCTATAAACTTTGTAAATATTTTATCTACAGCTGCTTATTAAAACTACGCAGGTTATTTGCTATATATAGTAATAAGGCGAAAGTTAAATTTTTATTTTTTTTGTGTATATATAAATAGCGCAAAAGAAGACTATATTAATTTTAACTACTACTTTGCTAGTAGACTTAAACAAAGCAGTAAGTACTTTTCTTTTAACTTTATTAGAAGAAACTTGCCTTGTTTACGAATTATAGTAAGGGAGTATATATTTCTTGCCTAAGACGCTAATTCCTACAAGCTCTAGTTTAGAATTCTGTCTAGCAGTACTACTTAAGCAGAAGTTAGCAGGAGTCTATACTCCTAAACTTTAGTTATTAGTATAGATATGTTTAGAAAGTTTATTCTCTATTTATTTACGCTCACTGTAGAATACTTTTAGCATACTGTCTTTAAGCTAACAATTCAGTTAACAGTACTAATTAAAGAACTTAATTATGCCTTTACAGTAATTAAGCTTAGGCTTGTAGTGTTTACGCTACTTGAATTGAAGTATAAGATTAAAATCTGCGTAGGTCTTTACTACATAGGCTATTATTTATTTAATATTAGTATTTATTTTAATAAAAGACTTTATATAGTAAGTTATTAGTTTTATAGCTTCTTTATTATAGCCTTTGCAAAAGATTAGTTAAATTAGTAGAATTAATTTAAAGGCGTAAGTTTAATTTGAAAATTATTATAATATAAAGTTACTATTTATACTATTATTGCTTAGTGTTTTGCAGCTATATAAAACAATATAGTTGCAACTAATATACGTGTAGAAAAATAAATTGCACTAGGTCTTGTTTTTATAAAGACAAGTTCTTTTTCTAATCTTAAACTTTGAAAAGTAATATATTAGACTTAGAATTTATTATACTTACAAATGAATCAGCTTAGTGTTCTTGCTATAGCTGTTATTATTGTTTAAAAGTTAGCTTATCTTTTAAAGTCTTTAGTTTTTTAATTTATTAAAGTTAAAAAACCTTTTAGCCTAATATTTTCGCTTAAGTTTTAAGTTAAATTTATCTTCTACGAATACATAAACCTAACATTGATAAATTGTTTTTATTTTAAAATAAGCTAGTTTCTTAAAGTAATTATAAGCAATATGTTTAGGTTTTGTATAATAAAGACAGTTTAAGTTATTATATAAAGGCTTAAGAAATTAAAGCTTTTTAAATAATATTCTACCTTACTTAGAGCAGCTTACACTGCAAAGTATTAACATATTCTTAGACTTAGCATTAACTAATCAAGTAATATTCAAACTAGTGTTAAGTTTATTATAGTTGCGTCAAGCCTATTAGGCTAAATAGCTGTCTAGCTAAGTTGCGTTGTAGCTATTAATATATAACCAGATATTAAGCAAGAGTTTAGAAAATATAATTACGTCGTATAAAAGATAATTTAATATTTTTAAGCTAGCTATATATTGTTTAAAAAGCTTTTATATAAGCTTAATTCTACGTAAAAGGTATAAAATTTTAAGCTTGTTAGCAATAAAGTTAGACTTAACTTTAAAGTATACTCAGGCTTTTTAGTTAGACTTTGCGTTTTTTAAAACACAAAAGTATACTATCGTGTTCATAGTTACTTTATTTATATTATAAGAATTTAAGTTGCCCTCAATCTTAAAACGTGCTATGAAGCATTCTATTTCTATTTAATATTAGCAACTAAAGATGGTATTTCCTTTAAACAAGGCGTCTTTAGCAGCTTTAAAAGTATAGGCAAAGAAAAACTAAACACGCTAGGCTAAGTGCTAAAAATACTTGCCTTTAGTACGCTAGTAGTTAAAGAGAGATAAAATAAATTTATAAAGTGCTTTTATACTTTTTTTAATAGTACGTAGGTCTATAGCGTCATAGTTGTTAGCGTTTTCAAATTATAGTATTATTTCAAGTATATAATTAAGTTCCTAAAGCATGTATAAAACAAGAGCTGCGTTATCTTCAACTATAATAAACAAATTATTCTTAGTAGTAAGTTGCAGGAAGTAGTATAACTAGTAACTAAAGTTCTTTAGGCGTGCTTGCCACTAAGAGTTATTATAATTCAAAATTGTATTAAAGTTATAAGTAGTTTAGCAAAGCATGTATTATAAAAAATTTATAAGTTTACTAATAAGTCTTGTTCTACTTACCTAATAACTTAACGCATATAATCTATATTTTAGCGTTTTTAATGTAGCAGCAAAAGCGCGTTTAATTTTTCTAGTAGTAATACGTTATCTAGTAAAAGAAGTTAGTAGTACTTATAACTAGCTTATCTATGCGCTTAAAAGTGCCTAGTATAAAAATAAACATGTTAAAGTATAGTCTATTTATTATAGCCTAATATTTATTGTTCTTATCTAAAGTAGCTGCCTAGTAGAGAAGAAAAAGATTTAACATTATAATAAACGTTGTCTTTCTATATAATTTCCTAACAAGATAGACAAGAGTAACTTTCTTAGTTTATATATTAAGATAGTATAAATGCCGGCTACAGGGCGCGCTTAAATTGAGTTTAAAAGTTTGTAGTAGTTTCTCTATATTAGTGTTAGAATTAGTATTAGCTAAGTAATTGATAATATAAGTAAAGTTTTAGAAGGTAGCTTAAGACATTAAGCATATTATTTATTTATTTATTATTTTGGATAAACAGCGTTGCGCTATATATAGCATTAAAGGTTAGTCATTAATATTTAATTATAATCTAGATAGGCTATTTTTAGTTAAGTTGAGTTAAAGGAAAAGAATACTTATAATAAAGTACAGTTAATTTCTTTAAGTACAAAGTAAAGAAAAAGATTTAACGTGGTTCACAAGCGAGTGGCCACCCTAAGCAAGTGGCTACCCTAACACTAGCTCAGCGCACGCGCAGTAATATTGCCTTATATCTTAACAATGTAATGTACAACTAGCTTATACTAAAGGAGATATAATTCTAGCAATTTTAGATATTATATTCAAGCAGATTCTAAGTAAAAAGCGCGCTATAGCTATCTATAACGTCCCCTAAACAACTATACGCTACTAACGCGCTAGACAATACTTTTAACGCAATTATAAGCTAAACTTAAAGTGCCTTATGAAGCTAGAAGAGAAGGTAATTATAAAGCGTATACTTAAAAAGAGTTTACGTAGTTTGCTGCTCTTAAAGGCACACGTATAAGATATAGCTAAGAAACTACTAAGAGAGCATAGTAAGAAGCTTATAAGTAAAAACAAAGTTAATAACTTTATTAAGCGTACACCTAAATTGCGAATATAATAAAGTTATTTATATAATTACTAGTAAGCTGCCTGCAAAGACTTAGTAGTTACTAGCTCTAGTTTAGCTTAGTTTAATTAATAAAGATAAAATATAGTATTATAAATAAAAACACTTAGAACTTTAATAAGTCTAGCTTTATAATAGGTAAAATATTCTCTTAGCTTATTATTATAAGCTTAGAAAAAACTAAGAAATAGAAGAAACTATAGCTTAGCAGTTATAAGTAAGTAACTCTAGTATAAGGCGTTTTTGCAATAAATCGCATTATTCTACTCTTTTTTATTTTATAAAGAAAGTTCTTATTACCTTCTAGTTTACTAATTTACTTTATAATTAAATTATTACTATCTTTTTTACTACTTAAATTAACAACAACTACGCACTTGCGTAGCTTAAGCACTTTAATACTTATATAAAAGCGTCTTCTACTAAGGCGTATAGGCTACTTATTATTAATAGCTATAAAAGCTATTACTTAATAGAAGTTTAAGATTACTATAAAAATATTTATCACTCTTTATATGTTATTTTACCTATTGCACCTTTTATAGCCTTTTAATATTATTTTCTACTTACTATTAAAGTGCTACTATAGCAATAGAATTTTACCTCTAACACGCAGCCGCATTTACTATATTAATAAAAAAACTTTTTTAGTAGCCTTTAAAGTAGCTTATAGAAAAAAGAATTATACTAGAAAATGTTTACGTAAAGTTTTAAAGTGCTAGGCTAGTTGTATATAATCTAGAGGCTGTGCTATTAAAGCTAAATATACAGCTGCGTATACTAATACTACTTATACTAGGCACTATTGCTTAAAAGGCGTAAACACCGCGCAACACCTGCAAGATAAAAGTATAATTTATACTAATTTAAAATTATATGCAAAACTACTAAGAGTTACTAGTAAGCTTATTAAATAAGTAAGTTAAGTAGTTAAGTAAAGGCGCCTAGCAAATAGCTTATAATATAGTATTAATATAAAAGGAAGTAAGTAGCTTTTAAAACACTGTTAACACGCTTAAAAAGCGTAAAAGTTATAAAAAGCAGTATATACGCGTAAAGCAGACTTTAATAGTTAAAAAAGTATTGAATTTAATTACTAAAAAAGAGAGTAGTAAGCATAAGGACAGCAAGACGCCTGCAAAAAGGGTATACGCAGAGAGGCGCTGCGGCCGTTGCAGCAAGGTTAGGCACAACTCCTGCACCTGTAAAGTAGAAATAGAGGATGTAAATAATAGCAACGCTACTAAATAATACTATAGTATTATGTAGAGTACAGTAATTTGTTGTACTGTTGTGCTGCGTCGCTGCGCGTGCGCTGCGCTAGTGTTAGGGTAGCTACTCGCCTAAGGTGGCCACTCGCTTATGAACTACGTTATATATTTTATCTTTAAAGCTTGAAACTGTAGATTGAGTAGCATAATTCCAAG
Source organism: Alternaria gansuensis (assembly GCA_009289805.1). Lineage (NCBI taxonomy): Eukaryota > Fungi > Ascomycota > Dothideomycetes > Pleosporales > Pleosporaceae > Alternaria > Alternaria gansuensis. The sequence continues at coordinate 175,154 of WBOK01000047.1, read as the reverse complement.
TAAAAGCTGAGATTTCTAGTATTTATAACATGCTATTTTGCTGATTTATTAATTTTGTGCATAATTAGTGCGTAAAGACTCTATAGTAAGTAAAACTTTCTACTTTTATAGCTTATTTTTTTTTAATTTTTATTTCTTTAACATACTTTTTTTTTAGTTACTACAGTGGAGTGACAGAAAAAAAGAAATTAAAAGAGTTTTAGTTTTCAAAGCTTTATATTTCAATAACTAGAAAGGCTATACTAGAAAGAGTTAGTGATTTGAAAAGCCAAGAACCTTTTCTTTAGGATAAGCTGCTTAGTAAATTGCTTAGTTAGCATGATTACTCTCAATCCTCGCAGTGAAAATACAGGTTTCAAAACTCAAGAATGGACTACAATATAACTTTTGTTTAAATGTGTAAAAATCGCTATAATTTACACATTATAGATAACACAAGCTAATCTTAGTTTAGTATAAGTTTAAAAGTTATTGTAAAATTACTATTAAGTAATGATAGAGAGCTTGTTTTTTAAGTTTTTTATTAATAAATAACTACAATAGCGTACTAATACTTAGTGTACTAGCCAGTAGCTTCTTTTACTTGCAAATAACGCCTTAGTAATAATAGAATATAATTATTAATAGCCTTTTAAGGTATTAATCCCATTCTTCTTTTATAGCAGCCTTAAAGGCTGCTATACTTCTCTTATTATTTCTTATACCTAAAAAAGCAATAGGCCTCTAAGCTAAAGCGTTTTTTAGCAAAGCCTATACGTTTTCTATATAATTTAGATCAAGACTATAGGCAGAATGCTTAAAAAGTAATATCTTATTCCTAGAAAACCTAGATAAAACTTCTAGAGTTTTATAAATCTTAGCGCTATCCTGCTAAAACTTCTAGCCTATATAAAAATTAGTAAGGTAGATAAATATATAAAAACAGACTCTAACTTTCTATTTTAAATATAAAGTCATAAGCCTCCAAATAAGAAATAAAATATATATAACTTATCTTTTTTTATTGCAGGCTTTACTATAGGAATTAGAATCTTTTTAATATAGTCTAGATTTCTAAAAGAAGTAGTATTTAATGGGCTTTTAATTACTACTAGTTTAGATCTTCTATTTGTCTAAATTACACCCTAAACTTAAAAAAAATATCTAGACCTATAACTAGATTAGTAAGTATTCTAAAAATAGATTAAAATAATAGAAATATTTTAATTATAATATTCTTTATTATCTAACAATTAGAGTTTCTTAGAACTTACTTGTATTTGTTGTAGAAATAATCTTCTTTCTTATTTTATTATTGTGCTTTATTTAATAGTATTCTGTCTTAGCACTATGCCTACGCTATATAGTAGACTTGTCTAAAAATATAACTATATAAAAGTTTATATTCTTAATGTTCTTAAGTATTTACTTAGCGTAAAGATAACAATTATAAGCTTTTTTAGTGTCTAAAGGCATCTTTTTAAGTAAATATAAATAGAATAGTTCTATTTTCTTAGAAAGCGTTGTACGCTTATTATTAAAAGATCTATACAATTTTCTTTTAAAAGACGTTAAATTTTCTTTTTAGGGCTTCTTATAAGGTCTCTTTTAAGCACTCTTTTTGCTTTTCTTAAGATCTTCGAAGGACTACCTTGTTTAAAGCTAATAATAGATAAAGGAGCAATTTTTTTTTGTTTAATTTGATAAAGAGTATTGTAAGAACTATCAAAAGGCTATTCTAGTATATTACTAAGAGAGGAAATAGATTTTTTGGGTAAATGTAAAGTATAAACTTGTTTTTCAAATTAAGAGAGATTGCTAGCCATAGAGGAGATAATATAAAAATAGAAAGTTAGGATAAACAAGAATAGTAAATATACTATATGTTTATTTAGTTCTTACGTAATTAGTGCTTACGTAAGCAACCCCTATCTTTTTCATCTTTTTATTAAACTATAAGGGAATAAGAAATATTACTCTAAAATTTGCTCACATTATGCTTACATACGGAGTAGAGAATAGCAGACACAGACCTAGAAGAGGCTAAGTATGCGAGCAGCTATATAGTAGAGAAGAGGGGCTAGTGCTAGCGTGTTGGGCGCCAAGCCTAGTGCTACGCCTAGCTAGTACTAGTGCTTGCCAAGTAGTAAGGCAGATGTGAAGATCGTCCGTAGATAATCTGTGTTGGTTCTCTTAGAATGAGTGAGTGCGATAGACGGGGGTTGTACTAGCACAATTAGTATATTAATGTAATAGTACAGGGTTGTGTTAGCACGTTTAGTAAAATAATATAATAACACAGAGGAGTTAAGAATTAGGTAATCTTTAAATTGCACTTAAAGTTAAACACATTAAGCTATAAAAGCTTAATGCCTACTACTATATACTAAGAGAGTGTCTTACTGTCTTATAGAATCCTATGCTGTCCTATGCGTAGGACGTGTAGGATTTTATAGTACATTATAGAACGCATGTAACTTATCTTATAAAAGATTTCTGCTAAGGCCCGTAGGATTACGTGCTTGGTGCGGGGTAGCGTTATCTATTAGCACATAAAGGCGTTGCCCTTTATTCTAATAGTCTAGGATCTCTTCTTGCCTTTATCCTTTATACATAGTCTGTACCTTCTCTCTTTTTAGGTTCATAACAGCAGACCTCTATCTCTAGCTATATACTTCAAAGCTAGCTATAAGGTATGTAGTAGTAAATAAATAGAGGCTATGTCCTTACATATGCCCCTCCTCTAAAAAAAAGATAGCTAGTCCTCTAGCTTTAGTTGTTAGTACAAAGGAAAATAAATAAAAAATTATAATTTAAAGAAAAAAATAAAGAAGAAGTTTTAAGCAAACTACTAAACTTTGAAATTTTTTAAATTTAAGTATAGTTTGTATAAGGCTACGCGTCTCCACGCGTTTTTCTATGCAAAAAGCGCACCTCTAAGCTATTTTCTACTACTTTAACTCTACAGCGCGAAATTTAAGGCAAACAGTGTTTCTATACTATATAAAAGAAAGTATCCCTTAGTTACTAATTCTAAAGAAGTTTGCTGTTAAAAGTATAACTTATACACTTAGTAGCTAACTAACTACAGTGCTTATTAACAATTACAGTAAGGTAAGCATTTACAGGCGTAAAGTTTAGCAGTTTAAGCGTTTTTTTTAGCAGCCTTTATTATTGCGTATGTAGGCTTTTTAAGCTTTTACACTTATGCTTTATTAGTACTAGCGTATTTGTTTTGTCTATTGCCTGCGTCCTTAAGAAAAGGGGTCTAATTAGGGGTTATAGTAGGATCTAAGAGAGTAGGCTTATTAGAATATTTCTAGTAAAAGAGTTTAGCATTATAATAATTAAGGTAGTCTTTAGCGTTATACTAAGTTAGCTCTAAAAAATCTATTTATTTAATTCTGTATACTTAGCGTCTTTTAATTTTGCTTATTTATAAAAGAGCAATATTAATAAATTTATTTACAAGCTATTTTGTATAAGCTTTACTATTGCTATTTATAACTTCTACTAGCACTAGTTAAGCTAGTGCTTAATTACGTAAGCTTCTAGTAGCTGCTAGCTATAAAAGTTATAAATAAAATACTAGAAATGTGCTGTTACAAATTATTTCTGCAAGCAAGTCTAGATTGTAGGCGTATCTTTTATAAATAACTCTTATTACTAAGTAAGGGCTAGCCTAGCAGTTTGTAAGCTTTTTTAATTATTATAAAGTACTCTAGTTTAATATTAAAGTATAAACTTAATCTTTAATATTGTATAGAGATATAGTATAACGAATTTTATTAGCTTAAGTTACTTGCTCTTCCTAGGCTTATTAAAGCTGCTTTTTTAGATGCGTAACTAAATCTATATATAAGTTTATTATTTTTTTTACCAATAAAGCCTAGTTACAGGCTAGACGTAGTAAAATAGTATTTATATTTTTATAAAGGTAAATTCTGCTGTAGAAGTAATACTTAAGGTGTAGGAGCTGAGAAGGAGCAATTGTTTGATCACCTAAGTGGAAAGTAAGTGTATTAATTAACTAAGTGCCACAACAAAGTGTCTTATAACTACTAAAGAGACTTGAGACGATCTGGCCCGTTTATATAGACGCTAGCGGGGCCGTCACGTGAACAGCCTCAACAGCTTACCAGGATCATCTGATTAATAGAGTAATCCGCGTTTAAATACTCTAACACACCCCCTAGGTTAGTGAGAATCTATTGATCTGAGCTATAAGCAAAGAGTTAATCCTTACTAGATTAACGTTGTTAATCAAGAGGTCCTTTTATAACCTTAGTCTAACTGCCTAATCTTTTATCTTTGTTGTAATATTGTAATGTTGTTTTAATAAAGTAAGCAGCTTAATTCTATGGTAATATTAAATACTCGATAGACTTTAAATATCGCGTAATTAGTCTGTACGCAGTTAATACAAATACTAATTTCGTCTACTGCCTCTCTAAAACTTTTAGCTTTACTACAATATTAATTACTAAGTCTTTCTAATTATTAATGCACCTCTATTACTATTAACATAGTAAGTTTTGTTGCTTTACTAATTTCTTACTAATTAGCTGCTAATCTTTCTAGTATAGTCTGCCCCTAATAGCAATAAGCGTAAGCGTTACTTAGGAAGCTGTTGTTAAGAGCGTAAGAATAGTGCTAAGTATAAACACTACGCGCGTTAAAGCCTGTTCAATAATAAAATTTAGTAAGTAGATAATTTTTAAGATAATAAGAATTTGTTACCTTTGCCCTTTAATCTATACGCGCACTTTAAGACTTCTAGTAGCTTAGCTTAGAGATTAATTAACTTACTTATTAAATTAAGTGTACTGTTAAGCCTTTATTTAAATTTTAATTAAACTAGGAGCCTAACTAAAAATTTAAGCTAGCGTAAAAGTAAAACTATTTAAAAGCCTATTGAATAATTAAAACAGATTACTGCTTAAGCAACGTTAAGAGATTAGTAATATAACAATAGTTATAGCCTATATACGCCTATTAAGCTGTCTATAAGGTGCAACGCACTTCTCTTTACTTAAAAAAAAATGCCTATAAGCTTTTTAATGATTACTGCTAATTTATTATATTCTTGCGTTTCTTCATGTAAGCGCTATATAAAGAAGATGCTTAAAAGTTTATACGCTAAGCGCTGCTTTAACTAAGTTTAGACTAGTAGTTAGGGTAGTACTTGCTATAGCAGTTGCTTGTCTTATATATACTATACTATTAATAACAATCTTGCTAATTATTTTATAGCTATATATAAAAATAAAAAAGTAAGTGTTTAATTATTTAAGTTTCTTGCTTAAAATGCTAACTAGTTTTTAGGGATAAAATAATAATAAGTACTAAGTTAATAAGTATAAGCTGCTTAGCAATAGTATTGCTTGCTGTAAAGAGATTAATAGCAGTGTTATATTTACTAAAAAGCTTTTTATGTAGAAGCCTTTAGTTAAAGATTACTGTGCTTAAGAAATATTGTTTTATAGTTTTGCTGCTTAGCTCTTGCTGCCTATTCCTGCTCTTACTTTAGTAAACGCCTTTAATTAAAAATATAAGCTTTATAATACTGCATATAACTTTCGTTAACCTATAGTATAGCCTGCTTAATAGCTAGCTTATAATTTATAATAGCTATAGCAACAATAGTTTTAGCTATAGCAGCAATAGCAGTATTATCTATATTAATTAACGCTTTAAGAACAGCATGCCTATAAAACGCTACTTTTTCTTACTTTAAATTATTGCGCTGCTAATTATTGTCTTAATCGCTATACAACTTAATTATATAAGCATAAGTATACTAGAGTACGCTAATAATTATTTTAAAATTCTATATATAAGAGTAATAAATTAGATTATTGTCTTTATACTACTTGCCTCTCAGCTCTAGCTATATAAGCTAAGATAGCTAATAATACGCTTAAGCTTGCTAAGGCTTAAAAAGCCAAGCAAGACTTACTAATAAAGTCTAGTAAGTATAATAATTTTAATACTTATTAGTAAGCTTATTTCTAGTTCTCATTTTTAGTTTTTAGTTAGTTTAGCTTTTAATCTCCTACTCATTCTAAGCAATTAAGAAGAAACTTAGCCTAGTATTTAAACATTACTACTTAATATAAGTCTTTTACTTATTGAATATTAATGCTTTTAATTAAGTACTTGACTTGCTAAAAGTTAAGTAACTGCTTAAACTTCTTAAACTGTTGTTAAGTAAGCAACTACTTAGTCTATTAGCTAGTATAATTGCTGTTTCTAAGTACTTAACTTGAAATAATTTTTTAGTAAATTTATACTATAGCTATTTATTTTATAGATTTATATGTTTTAAATAAGTGCTAATCTGCTTGTTTTTCCTAACTACAAGTTTAATTATTTATGAATTATTATACTAGACTATCTAAGCTTTTTCTAGATTAAGAGACAGTTCGCAAAAAAAGTGTTTAAAGGCTATAGCCTCTTTAGTAGTTTGTTTAAAAGTAAGTAGCTTAGCTTTAATAGTTAAAGTAGTTACTGTAGTTTGCTAAGCTGCTTTTTAAAAATGTTAGACTACTATATAGAATAGCTATATATTTATAAAATAATTTACAAGTTTTCTAATTATTTATAAAAGAAGCATTGCCTGCAATTGTTAAGTCTAGGCTATTATAGTTCTTATATTAGATCGCATCCTATCTTGTCTAATAGAGGTACATAATTACTTATTTAATAGCTTTTATATATCAATTACTAGAGTTTGTAAGGAAGTATAAGAGCTTTAAAATAAGTAAGTAACATTTAGTTAAAGCATTATAGCTGTGTACAGCACTAATCTAACTCTTTTTTAGTAGGCTTTAATTTTTTGCTTAGTTACTTTGCTAGTGTTTTTGATTAGCTTTTCTAACAGCAGTAGAGTCTTTAGAAAGCTACTATTCTCTAGCTTAAACTTCTTTGTAATTTTATTAATATATATATTATATATAAGCGTAATTATTTGCTTTTTACAATCTTTAATTACCTAGATACTAAAAAACTGTTTAACTAATCTTTATTCTTGTATCTTATACTTGTCTATAATTTTTAACTAAAGATCTAATGTCCTCTGCTTAAAATTTTTTGCAAGAAGCAGTAGATTATTATTTATATAAAACAAAATTAAGACCTTTCTTTCTTAATTAAAAAACAGGTAGGGCTCCTTAAGTAAAATAATTAGTCTAATTTCTCTTAGTAATTTTAAAAACTTCTGATACTACAATAGTAGCAAGTTTTATAATTTATAAAGTGCGCAGTTAAGCTGTATATACTTTCTTAGCTTCTTAAAGCTATTTACTATTTTATAAATTACTAAGTTATCTGCTATAATCAACGCATTTAGAAATGCTCTTACAACATTATATTACTTAATCTTTAGATTATTTTTAGCAGTAATAGCTATTGCTGCTTTAAAAAACCTAGCTGCTAACATAGTAGTATATGTTAAATTAATAAAGTTTTTCTTTTAGAGATTACTTTTTATAATAATCTGCGCCTTATATTCAAAAAAGAAGCTATTTTAAATAAACTGATAAGTTTAAACTTACTATATAAGTATTAAATAATTATTTGCTTTTTTTTTAATATCTTAGTCTAAGTCTTATTTTTACTTAACTAATTAATCTCTTTCTTGCAGGCATCTTTAAACAAGGCCTTTATACAATACTAAAGCAACTACTTTTATAATCTTAGCAGTTTAGGTAAACTGTTACAATATAGTTAAGTATTTCCTATAGTTAGTTTATGCTTAGTAAGTAAAGCTACTATAACTATATAATTAAGAGTCTTATAGCTTGCTTAGTTTTCCTAGGTTGCTTGCAAACTTAGTAGGTAGGTATTACAAAAATCAATTTATAATAGATTTTTATAATCTATAATTAATGCGTTAATACTACTTATACTTTTACTTTCTAGTTAATTGTTAAGATTTTAGGTTGCGTTTTTACGCTTACGCCTGCTACGTAGCTTACGTAGTAAAAAATATTAATTTATAAGCTAATTTAGGCTTTTGCTAGTAATTCTAGTACTATATCTAGTAAGTAAAGGTTAAGCTTATAATTACTTACCTTGTCTGCTATCTAAGACCTAGATTCTTAAACTACAAGATAATTTATAGTCTACAACTTGCTTACTCTAAGTAAAAGTCTTATTATAATTAGCTAGCGTGTTAGAGTCTTTAAGCTTAGACTATTAAACTAGTAATAAGTTGTTAGACTTATATAAAGAAGGCTTCTTACCTTTAAATATTAATAAGCTAGCTCTTTTAGGCAAGCGCACTGCTGTTTAACTATTAAATTACACACGTTATTATTCTAGAGCCATCTCTCACTATCTTCTGTGGTGTAAAGCAAGTACTATTGCCTGAAGCCACCCCTTACATAAATACTTTGCAATTAATTTCGTTATCGCTCTCTAGAGTCTTTAGTTTAAAAGTAAGTTTTAAAGTAGTAAGACTAGTATCTTGCTACTAATCTAAGTAAGTTTCTAATAGTGCACTAGCCATGTACTTTATTTACTTAGCTTCTTCTAATCTACTCTTATACTTAGTAGGCAGGTCTTTCTAACTACTTAAAATAGTAAATAAATTACTTTAAAAGTTTTTAGTAATTAGCTGTGTTTCTTAATTTACTCTACCTTAAAAGGCTAGAAAGACTTACAAGTCGTTTTTTAGATTAACTAGCTTACTATTATAAAAGATTTTTATAATTTTAATTACTTAATTTTTTCGTAGCTTTTTTTTTAAAATATTTTTGTAAAACAACTGTTAACTGAAAGTTATATTATAAGTAGTAATTACTTAATTGAGGGTTAGTACCTATATATATTATATATTAGAAGCTTAATAACTAACTAAATAACTAATATAGCTGCAAGAATTAATTATAAATTCTTAAAAATTACGCCAAGCTACTTTCTCCCTATTTAATAGGTAGGCTTAGCAGCTATAGAAATTCTACTCTAGTCTAGGCGTAGATTAGTAGTCTAATGTCTAATTATAGGTAGTTAATAGTATTAGAAATATTTTCTAAACTATTCTTTAAGCACCTAGTTAGAGAATAAGTAGCTATAAATCTTAGTAAGGCTTATTCTATGCAAGTAAGCTGCTGTATCTATAATTACTAGCTAAAGCTTAGCTAGTACCGAGGGGGACGGCGAAACGCCCGGGACGGCGTAACGCCCGATTTGAACACCAAAATCACCACTACACCTGAGGCTGTAGAGCCTCACACAATAGCTACTATCGCGAGATTTTTTGGTAGTAAGATCTATAGGGCTTAAATAATATATATAGCTATAGAAATTGAGTTGGAGTTCTAATCGCGCGCCCTATGCGCGAGGTAGACGCTAGTTGAGCTATAACACCACCTTAAGGCTCTCCACTACTTGTAGGGCTTGCGATAGGCCTCTTTTTTTAAGTAGCCTTTTTAAGAGCCTTAAGGCTACTCCTCTTACCCTTTTAAGAAGTTTTTATAAATTATTAGAGTTATTTTACAGCCCTGCGAGCAGCTGCACTAGAGGCCTGTTTAGCAGCCCTCTTAGCCTTCTTCTTCTCCCTTACTAATTAAGCTGCGGCCCTTGCCTATTGCCTTATCTCTTTTTTCTTCTTCCTTGCCTGCCGTATCTCCTTACAATGCCTATTTATTTTAGCTTTTTAGTGTTGTACCTGCTCTTTCTTGCGCTCCTAGAGCTGCTAGTAATTACGTACCTTTTTTACCTTCCTTAAAAACTAGACTATAGCTCTATCTTAGTACTCCTTAGGCTCTTAAAGTAGGAGAGGCTTCTCTTATGTCCTACGCGTCTTTTTATTAGTTAGAGCCTTGCATAGGCCCTTAACTTTATACTTAAAAAAAGTTTTTTAAGTTACAATTTAGTAATAAACCTAGCTTAGCTTTTAAGCTTATTTATTACCTTAATTTTTTACTACTTTATATAGTAGGCGTTTAACGTTCCTCTAGTTTAAAGTACTTAAGCCTATAGACTTACTATTACTTAAAAAGCTCTTAATACTAAACCTTAGAGGGGTGACAAAAAAAAAGAAATCAAAAAAGTTATAGTTTTCAAAGGTTTATATCTCCATAACTACAAGGGCTATACTAAAAAGATTTAGTGATTTGAAAAGCCAAGAACCTTTTCTTGAGGATAGGTTGCTTAGTAAGCTGCTTAAACAGCATAATTGCTCTCAATCTTCGCAGTGAAAATATAGGCTTAAAAACTTAAAAATATATTACAACTTAACTTTTTTTTAAATCTGTAAAAATCGCTATATTTTACATATAATAGATTAGACAAGCTAATCTTTCTTATATATAAGTGTAAAGGTAATTGTAAAATTAATTGTTAAGTAATAATAGAGAGCTTATTTTTTAAGTTTTTTCTTAATAAATCACTATAATAGCATACTAATACTTAGTGTACTAGCCAGTACCTAAAGAAGCAATAGGCCTTTTAGCTAAAGCGTTTTTTAGCAAAGCTTACACGTTTTCTATAGGATTTAGATTAGGACTATAAGCAGAATGCTTAAAAAGTAATATCTTATTTCTAGAAAACTAAGATAAAACTTCTAAAGTTTTATAAATTTTAGCGTTATTCTGCTTATACTCCCAGCCTATATAGAGGTTAGTAGGTCCTTTAATTATATAGAAAAAAATTACAACTTCATAATTTAAATATAGAGTAATAAGCCTCTAAATAGAAAAAAATAGTATATATAACTTACCTTTTTTTATTACAGGTTTTACTATAGGCATTAGAATCTTTTTAATATGGTCTAAATTCTAGAAAGGAGTAGTAATTAAAGGGCTTTTAATTACTACTAGTTTAGATCTTCTACCTATCTAAATTGCACCCTAAACTTAAATAAAAATATCTTAACCTATAACTAGATTAGTAAGTATTCTAAAAATATATTAAAATAACAAGAATATTAAAAATATAATATAGTTTATTATTGAATAAATAAAGTTTTTTAGAGCTTACTTACATTTGTTGAAGAAACAATTTTCTTTCTTATTTTATTATTATACTTTGTTTAATAGTATTCTGTCTTAGCACTGTGCCTACGCTTAATAGCAGACTTGTCTAAAAATATAACTTTTTGAAAGTTTATATTTTTAATGTTTTTAAGTGTTTGCTTAGCATAAATATAACAATTATAAGCTTTTTTAGTGTCTAAAGGCGTCTTTTTTTAAGAAATATAAGTAGAATAGTTCTCCTTTCTTAGAAAGTGCTGTACGCTTTTAATTAAAAGATCTATACTATTTTCTTTTAAAAGACGTTAAATTGTCTTTTTAGGGCTTCTTATAAGATCTCTATTAAGCACTCTTTTTGCTCTTTTTAAGATCTTAGATGGACGACCTTGTTTAGAGCTAATAATATATAAAGCAGCGTTTTTTTTTGTTTAATTCAATAAAGAGTATTGTAAATACTTTTAGAAGGCTTTTCTAGTATATTACTAATAGAAGAGATAGATTTGTTGTTCAAATATAAAGTATAAACTTGTTGTTCAAATTAAGAGAGATTGCGAGCCATAGACTATAAAGATAGAAAGTTAGGATAAACAAGAGGAGTAAATATACTATATTTTTATTAAGTTATTACGTAATTAGTGCTTACGTAAGCAGCCCCAGTTTTAGTTGTTTTTATCTATAATATTATATTTTGTTTTTATTAATTAAACTAGGCTAAACTAAAGCTAAATAACTACGCAATTTTTTTAGGCAGCTTACTAGCAATTATATAAATAGCTTTATTATATTTGCACTTTAGGTGTACGCTTAGTAAAGTTATTAACTTAGTTTTTACTTATAAGCTTCTTACTATGCTCTCTTAGTAGTTTATTAGCTATATTTTATACGTGTGCCTTTAAGAGCAGTAGAATATATAAACTCTCTTTAAGTATATACTCTATAATTGCTTTCTTTTTTAGCTTTATAAGGCGCTTTAAGTTTAGCTTATAATTGCGTTAAAAGCATTATCTAGCGCGTTGGCGGCGCATAGTCGTTTAGGGGATGTTGTAGACAGCTATAGCACGCTTTTTACTTAAAATCTGCTTTAATATAATATCTAAGATTGGTAGAATTATATTTTTTTTAGTATAAGCTAGTTGTACGTTGCGTTGTTAAGACATAAGGCAATATTGCTGCGCGTGCGCTGCGCTAGTGTTAAGGTGGCCACTTGCTTAGGGTGGCCACTCGCTTGTGAACCACGTTATATTAAGTAAAGTTAAACTTTACTAAGTTACTACATAAGAAGCTATAGTAGTAAATTTTAAAGCCTGCATTTACTTTTATTAAGTAGCCTTTTTAGTTAGGTAAAGAGGAGCTGTTAGTAGTAGCTCTTATAGTAATTAAGTAAACGCAGAAGTTAAATTTTATTATTTATTAATACTTTATTAATGCGTCTAGTATTATAAATATTAAAGTTATAATAGAGGTTATAAAAAGCTTGTTTAGTAACAATCTATTAAACATATTGCGTATATTAATAGTTTAAGTATAGTAATAGTGTGTTAATTTACTAATCTCTTTTTGCGTAAATATAGCCTTAGTAAAAAAACTTTATAGTAGCTTTATAAGGAGCAAGAGCATGTTAAAATAGCTATTAAGTAGCTAAGATAAACTAACAAGTAAGAAAATTTTATAAGTCGCCTTTAGAGATAAAAGAGCTGGGCTTAGATAGTAATACTGTTGTTGTATATTTACATCTAAGTATAAGCGCCAGAAACGCCGCAACTGCAGCACTACTAGGATAGCAACAGAGACAATAGGAGTTGTAGTTAGCAGTAAATAGTTATTAGTTAAGAGAGTTAGTTAGAGAGATGTTGTGCATCTTTATTTCCGTCCAAACATGCGACACACTAATTACGTGCTAGCAATACTAAACACGAGGGCTTACATAAGCCTAGATACCTGTTATTAGCAATAAATCTTTTTTTACTAAAAAGGTGTCTACAAAATATGTAGTCACATTAAAAGGTTGTCTTAAAAGGCCGAAGCCATTATATAACTTATAAGTAGTGCTATTGAAGCTTAATAGAGTAGTATACACACTAAAACAATTACTATAATAAGTAGCTACTAAAGAGGCGTAGATATCATGTAATGCGCGTAAAGTCAAAGCTTAAATTAGTTTTATTTAATAGAGTATAAGAAAGCGCTATAAGTTTTTTACTAATTTACTTACTAAGTAAATTACGTAGTTAAGTAAGGGAGCTCAGTAGATAGTATATAAGATAGTGCTTTTAATAAAGAAAATTACTAATTTTTAAGAGGCTTTTAGTAAAGAAAATTACTAATTTTTAAGAGGCTTTTAATAGATTTAATAAATGTAAAAGCTGCAAGCAATAGTATGTATAAATAAAAAAGCTCTTTACTATAAGTAAAGTACATAAATTATTAGCTAAACAGGCGGGTAGCAGTTATAGTAATAGTAAGAGCGCGTTAAAAAAGGTGTAAGAAAAAAGGCAGTGCAGGCGTTGCAAGTAGACTAGATACAACGCTTGTACCTACGCAGTTAAGATAGATAGTGTAAGTAATAATAGCAATTCGAATAATTAATTTAGTATATTGTAATAGTTTATTAACTATAATAAAAGTGCGTGATATCGTGTTAACATAAACGCGTTAGTAAGGATACTCTTGCTTACTTAGTGCGCTCGCTCGCTTGTAAACCACGTTAGTAATTCTATTATTTATGGAATCAGTATTGCTTACCTTTATTTAATATTAATAACTCTTTTCTACTTAAACATTTCTACAATACCTCATAGGCTACCGCTTTAGTCTACCTCGCCTTAGTACAGACTAAGCCTAGAGAAGTATAGCCTAACCCTATATAATCTAAACGTACTAATACTCTTGGTAAAGAAGAAAGACAGTATAATAAGCGTCGCAACGTGTATATGTATTCTCTAGCCGGAGCGCGATTTATCGATCGGTCGGTATTTTGTTTCCGACAATAAGGCTATATATAGATTATTGTAGCCTAAATAAGATTATAGTAAAAAACAAGCACTCTCTCCTGCTTGTTATAGAGTTGTTAGATAGACTAGCGTAAGCTAAGTACTTTACTAAGCTTAATATAAGAGAAGCGTACTATAGAGTGCATATTTAGGAAGAAGACAAATAAAAAACAGCTTTTTGTAAAAGATATAGCTACTTTAAGTATACTATTATGCCTTTTAGTCTAATAAACGCTTCTGCGCAGTTTTAAGCCTATATAAACTAAACACTAGTTAGCTTAGTTAATAGGCTAGTAAATAGGTAGGGGTTAAGTTGTAGTTAGATTAGATCTGCACGGACTAGAACACTAAAATCTCAACCTTTACTTTACAACAACTCGCTTAATACTAGATTTATTATGATATAATCCTACTATAAAGTGCATTAGTACTAGAGAATACTGGCTTCAGCCTTTTGAGACAACCTTTTGATGTAACCACACATTTTGTAGACACCTTTTTGGTAAAAAAGATTTATTGCTAACAACAGGTATCTGGGCTTGTGCCCCCTTATTTAGCATTGCCGGCACGCAATTAGTGTGTCGCTCTAGCATGTTTAGACGGAAACAAAGATACGCAATATCTCTCTAGCTAACTTTCTTAACTAATAACTATTTACTGCTAACTGCAACTTTTATTGTCTTGTTGCTATCTTAGTAGTGTTGTAGTTGCGGCGTTTAGTGCCTATTCTTAGATATAAATAAATAACAACAGTACTACTATATATATACAGCTCTTCTATCTTTAGAAGCAACTTATAAAAAAATTTTACTTATTAGTTTATCTTAGCTACTTAATAACTGTTTTAACACGCTTTTACTTTTTATAAAGCTACTTTTAAGTTTTTTTACAAAAGTTCCATTTGCGCAAGAGGAGATTGCTAAAGTAATATACTTTTACTACACCTAGACTATTAATATGCGTAGTATATATAGTGTACTAGCTAAACTGGCCTTTTACAGTCCTTATTATAACTTTAACATTTATAATACTAGACGTATTAAAAATGTCTTAACTATAGTTATATTTTAACTTTTATACTAACTTAACTACTACAAGAACTATTACTACTAGCTTTTTTTTAACTAATAGAAGTAGCTGCTTAATAATAATAAATGCTATTTGTAATTTACTACTATAGCTTCTAGTATAGTAACTTAGTAAAGTTTAACTTTACTTAATGTAAGCTATTAGTCTTTGTGTTAAAGAGAAAGAAAAATAGTTTAAGTATTATATTGTTTATATATAAGTTGTTTGTATGTAGTACTGTATAGTGTAAGAAATCCTAAAAGTAAGAAGTAGTAGGTAAAAAGCTTTTATAAAGAAGTATTATAGGCTTTTACTGCAGTAACGTATGTGTCTTTACTCTTTTTTTTTTATCTTTATTGCAATCTTGTTGCTAGCTATAGGCTAGCAATTGCTGTTAAACACGTTTTAATTAGTGTTGTTTTTTAGTACTTTTAGTAAGTTTTTTTAACCTTAATTTTTGCTTAGTAGTCTAAGCTTTTCTGCTTTAAGCGCTTAGCGCGTAGACCTTATCTACCTACTATTTAAATCTTGTTAACTACACACAATCTTTTTTTTAAACTTTTGTAACTAATTAGTAGAGGGTAGCTGCTTTTTACTTTTTTTAGAAACCCTATTTTAACTACAACAACAACTACCACCTTTAACACCTTAAAAAATAAATAAGTACTAGAGAATACTAATATTAAGATTTTAAGAGATTTTATACACTATAGCCTATATAACTATCTTACAAGGCTTAAATACTATATAACTAAGCTAAAAGTAAGTAGAATCTTGTAAAATTTTAAGTATAAATATTTTTTAGTACTAATAGACCTTGTATTAAGATAGTATTATAATATACTTAGTATAAAGCAAGTTATTGTAAAGTAAGAGTTGAGATTTTAGTGTTCTAGTCCGTGCGGATCTAACCTAACCACAACCTAACACTAATCTATTTACTAGCCTATTAGTTAATGTCGCATATATGACGTACTATCCTTAAGGCCCAACGCGCCCTTAAGTATTAGGCCTAGGCGCCTGTTAGCTTACGCGCCAGGCTCGTGCTAGTTAACCGCATATTAGAGTTTTTACACTAAGCTCTAGAGCTTACTCCTAAGCTCTACAAGATACGTAGCAAACTTAGAGGTAATCTCTCTAAGTTCTACGACAGCCTTTCTAGGTTAGGACTATTTCCTTTATATATATAGCACGTCTTAGACGTAGGTAAAAAAAGTCCAATTAACTATCTAGTTCTTCTAAACTACTAATACTAGCTCCTTATTCTCTACAGTTATAAGCCTAGCGCTTTAAATTATAGTTTAGATTCTCTCTACGCAACCTAGAGTACGCTAGTAGTAGTTTAAACTTTCTAATGCAAGTAGTCTGTGCGTAAGCTAATTTTAGAGTTTAATTCAAGGCACTATTTAACTCTTACTTAACAAAGCGACAGCTTTCTACTTAAGTAAATAAATTTATTAGCGTAGTGAACTAACAGATCTATTAATATAGCTATCTATTTATTAAAAATATATTCTAACTTAATATATCAACCCCCTATACTAGCCTACACATTAGAATTATTAGCTAGACTAGTAACTAGCTATCTACCTACAACAAATCCCCTATACTAACTTAATATACTAATCTAATATACTAACTTACATATTAGAATTATAGCTACCGCTTTTAGCTATCTACTTACACCAAATCCCTTTATCTCGTCTTAATATACTAACCTAATATACTAACCCACACATTTGAATTGATAGCTAGTGTTCTAGCTATCTACTTATACTAAATCCCTATACCTACTTAATATACTAACCTAATATATTAACTCTATACTAAACTGCTTAGCGTACCTATGTAAGCAATACAAGAGGGCAGCTAGCATAGCCTACAACAACGTATAAGAAGTAAAGGAGATAACTAGACTAGCATACTAGCTCTACATACTTCCTAATAAAGGACTAAGAGAGATACTCGATAGAACTACCTTATGCTACGAGTCTCACCTTTATTTAGACGAACCCCTCCTTGTAAATAATATATTAGAAAACACTACGTAGATACTTGTAGGTCCTAAACCTACATGTCTTATATAGCCCTTTAGGCTGAGAAAGGACGTTAAACTACAATAGAGAAAAAAAAAGAAGACGAATGTTCTGTTTCATCGCATGCTCATCATGTTTGAAAATCTTGCATCTGCCTCACACTTCACCTATGTTCAGACATCAATCACAGTATGTATGAAAGATGTAACAATCTGGCACCTGTCATCATGATAACCTAGGCTCATTTCCTTTCGACTAACAAAGTAATATCGTACGCTAGCAATGACACGGAAAGCCTCCAATCTACCCTCCTAAGCCACCGACTCCCCTCATATAATCACATACCCAGTTTCTAGCAGAGAATCTAATATCCACGCTTGAACACTGGCACCGGATCACACGTCGGCGGATCACTAAACGTATACGGTGCACCAGCTTCTTCTGAGCAATCAACCGAGTCGAAAAGATGCACTTGCATGTTTCATCAGCCAGCATCCCCCAGCTATCCATCTCTTGATGAAAAATACTTACACACACAGCTCGGACTAGCTACCTCGAGTACCTGTAGACTCGCCTGTCCTTTCTCAAGCGGATAACACTTCTCAGACACGATGTTATCGTGTGGCCATGAGACACAAGGGTCACTGGCCGCACAGTCGAAGCAAGACCATGACGTGAACGATCCAGCCTTGGGAACGGGGTCGCGACGCGTGGGGGTGAGGGGAGACGCGAGAGTATTCGCTGGCTAGTGCGAGTACAATGATGAGAAGATGCATGGTTGGAGATGTGGTAAGACAAAAGTATGATTGAGACGGTTGTTGTTTTCAGCGAAGTGGTTGTAAGAGAGGGGATGGGGGTGTTGAGACTGGCTTTATATGTTTCGCGAATAGGTAAGAATACTGCTACACCTTAGACGGTCGGCTTGGAAGGTTTCTTGGTACATTTGAGACCTCGACATATGTCTTGGTTGCAACCAATGTTCGTCTTCATGTCTGCTTGCCACTTGCTCTCACCTAATCCTTGGGTGGTAGCAGATGTAGCTTAACAACGACGTCCTTGTGACATTTTGCAAGGACCTGCGGGGCTCCTCGCAGTAAGCGTTCGCGGGCCATACCAAAAGCGGCCAGTGAGATCAGATTCTTCTAGTCATTTTTTGTCCACATGGAGAACTGCCAAGAGGTTCACATTGTCGCCGCTGTAAGTAGAGGCACGTGGTAAGTAACATACACAGCAGTGTCATCCCTATCTAGAAAAAGCTTCAGCAGATCCAGGCCAAGTCCGTGCGTGTCATACATGCTCACTTCACACCACAACGGCGAAACCGCCACTTCTCGAACAAGAAAGCTTATACAACTGATACAATATATTCCAACGCAGTCTAGCCCGCACCGTATGTTGGATACAGCAAACAAGCTAGACTGAATCTAGAAAATGTGAATCGAACTAGGTGCTGTAAAGACTGCAGTCCACGTATCTCCATACATGCATGCATGCTGTTGCCAGCCGTCTTTCATCTATGTATCACCTCATCTCCCCCGTCCCTTCCAAATTCTCTCCCATAGGCTTTGCCAGTGCGTACAGAGCGATCAACCCGCTTAAGAGCAGATAGCCTGGAAAGAAAACTTCGTCGACACATCAATGCAGCCGCTGGGAACAG
Source organism: Alternaria gansuensis (assembly GCA_009289805.1). Lineage (NCBI taxonomy): Eukaryota > Fungi > Ascomycota > Dothideomycetes > Pleosporales > Pleosporaceae > Alternaria > Alternaria gansuensis. Next base: position 156,445 of record WBOK01000047.1, on the reverse strand, counting down.
TGGTGATGATGTCAGTTGGGGTACCAGTGCAGTTGCTGGCAGTGTAAAACTCGACTATTGCCATGAGATTCGTTAGCGTCGATACAGCAGCATCTCTGGTTTTCCGGGCAGAAGGACTTACGGCGACAGTTGGCACGTGTCTTCTCCAAGTAATAGACGCGGGCGCTCTGCTGGGGCAGGAAGGTGCATGTGTTGCTGTTGATGTTTTGCACCTGGTTAGCGGGGGGCTCACATCCGGCGTTGGCGTAGGTCTCAACTGGAGAGTGGGTGTTAGTGGATATGCAGTTTGCAGAGATGTAGAGGAAGCATACAAGAGGCGACGTTCTCGAGATCGATCTGAGCAACAGCGACTGAGGCCATGATGGCGGCAACGATGGTGGAGGTGAACTGCATATTGAAGATTGGAATTGAGAAGTTTCTTTGTTGGGTTTAGAGAGATATTGTAGGTAGTGATACAGTAGAAGCTGTTGTTATGGTTGTTTCTTCAATCAGTCCTTCCTTGGGGTCTTTATACCCTTATTTTCCAGTGTCCCCGGTCTACTCGCGTTTGAGGCTTTCGGTAAAGTTTATCGTGGCTTGTTGCGGTGTAGAGGATACGAACCTGGGTCATAATCATACCTGACGGGCTTAGCATTCGAGTAACTGGATTCGACCAGAATATGCCTCGTCGCGGGATGTCATTCCGAAAGGTGGAGTTTGATGTTGGTGTGAAGAAGTTTCTTCGCGCACCTGACGCCGTGGCTTTTGCGTTGTAAGCACGATGTCCACCAGTGTGATTGCTGAGGGTGGCAATGTGGAGTCTGCTGGCCTATGGACTCGTCAATGTACAGTTCGATGGAAGCAATCTTTGTCGATGTGGCTGACAACGGGGAACATGGCGACCATCGGGCCGCTGCTGCAGAGGCCAGTCCGTAAGGAAATCCTTCTTTCTATGGGATGGATGGATTAGTGTTTCGTGGCTGAGCGAGGTCATGTGTGAGACAAGTGTCTATGCTTGGGCAAAATCTCTACATAACTCATATCGCTATCGAGTTGAGCATTGTGCGTAAAAGGTTGGTCGTCATCTGCTCATTTCCTTGGGCAAGACTGTGAGATTGTGACCTCGTGCGCGTGGCGAGGAGCTCTCGAAGCTAGATTGGCAAACACGTGATGTGTACTGGTGTTTTGAGACGGCACGTGCATGCGCGAACTGCAATGCAATGCAGCCGGTAAGAATAACGTGCACGGTACTACGATGTGTTGGTGCGGGTATGACACGAAGATATGCACCAATGAAACGAAAGGACCCGGCTGAAAGGCTTATGCAAACGACTGTTGGATTGATATCCTGGAGCGAGAGACCATAAGCAATAGCGTATGCTCCATCTCGGCATAAACTCAGCTTTGAGGCCACCAAGGACTCAATCTACATGAGGAAATCTTGTGAAAAACACAAAGCCCTCTCCTACGCCTCAGCAGTCCCATGCTTTATCCCAATCATGTCCTTCGTAACTTTTCAATGGTTCCGTGTGTATCATCATCGTCTATTGCAAAACATTGCATGTGCTTAGAACGGCGTAAGCGAGCCCCCAGGTTATTGAGCAACTACTTAGTTGAAATCGTTCATATTGTGTAAGCTGATATCCTGGCTGCTGGTAACGCGTCGCTCTTCCCCGTTCCCGTTAGCCAGGGCGTCGCTTGTGGAAGTTTGGCTGACGCCATTGACCGGCTGCCAATCGGGTTCTCCAATCCCATGCGATGGGATGACGTTACCATGTTGGTCGACCTCCTATGGTAACATGCGTCAGTCACAAGGGGACTTCTTAGACAGTAATCTCAAACTCTCAACTTACAACACCTTTGGCAGCCATGCGTACCTGCTGAGGATTGGCTGTGCCGTGTACGACGGCCTCTCGTGCCTTCTCCATGACCTTCTGTTTGCGACTCTCACCGCGGATTTTCTCGAGATGCTCGAAATAGCCAGCGTCAACCGGGGTGACGTATTTTCCGCAGAAGACACCGACCTCGAACTTTTGGTTCGCAGGGTCTCGAGGAGAGAGGCGTGCACACGCACTCTGTAAATCCTCGAGGTTCTGGTAAACGACGTCGTCAGCACCAATGTGCTTAGCAATCGCTGCTGAGTCGCGGTGGTGCGCAATAAGTTCCGAAGACGAGGCCAGATCAATACCATAGATATGTGCATTGGTGATGGGCGGCGCGCAAGAGGTAAAGTAAACTTTCTTAGCACCTGCTTCTCGTGCCATCAAAACGATCTCACGCGAGGTAGTTCCCCGGACAATAGAGTCGTCTACCAGCAACACATTCTTGCCTTCAAACTTCTTTTTCATAGGATTCAGCTTCGCCCGGACGCCCTTCTGTCGTAATTGTTGCGATGGCATGATGAATGTGCGAAAAATGTAGCGGTTCTTCACGAAGCCTTGTACGTAGGGTTTCTCAAGAGCCTCAGCAACGCATAGAGCGGAAGTGATGGAAGTCTCAGGAATTGGCATAACCACATCGATCTCGGCCATGGTCTTGGGACCCAACTGCTTCTTGATGGTCTCCGCGAGGGTGAATCCCATATTGCGTCGACTCTCGTCAACGTCGATACCGTCGATGACGGAGTCGGGACGGGCGAAGTAAACATACTCGAAGATGTCCGGGGTATACGCTTCTTGTTTGGCGACCTGCCTGAAGACTGGCTCTTTGCCCTTCTCGATGATGACAGCTTGACCGGGGAGGATGTCAGAGAAGTCCTTGTAGCCACACTGGACCAGCGCTACACTCTCAGAGGCCATCATGTAGTCCATACTCTTGCCGTCGTGCGACTTGCGAGAACCTAGCACCATAGGGCGAATACCGTACGGATCGCGGAAACCGATGAGACCGAAACCTGGGGTAATTGTCAGCACCTATATGATTGTAGTATCCAGCATGTTGCAAACGTACCAGCAAGCATGGCCGTGCAGGCCCATCCACCAGTACACAGCTTGTACATCCTCTCTAGCGCCTTGAAGCAATCATCGGCGTTGATACGCGCCTTGCCCGTCTCGTTGAGCTCATCGGCGAAGATGTTGAGCATGAGCTCGCTGTCGCTCTCGGTGTTGATGTGCCTGTGGGCCTCATGATCGAGTCGCTGGCGCAGCGCGGGGGCATTGATGAGGTTGCCGTTGTGGGTCATGCAGATACCGTACGGGCTGTTGACGTAGAAGGGCTGAGCTTCAGCGTTCGCGCTGCTACCGGCGGTGGGATATCGTAGGTGGCCGAGGCCCATGAAGCCGGGAAGGTCGGACACGCGGGCGCCATCTTGGAAGACCTTGGAGGCCATGCCATTGCCTTTGCACTGGTGGAAGCGACCACCGGCACTGCAACTGACGATTCCGGCAGCGTCTTGCCCGCGATGTTGGAGAAGGTAGAGGGCATCGTGCACCTCGACCGAAGCCGATTGCGACTTGGGGTCGCCGTGGATGACGGCAATGATACCGCACATTTCGACGCGATGGAGGGATGCGTGGTGCTTTGGAGCAGGTACTGAGCTTTGTATACTAATGAGACGCGTCAGTCGCCGTGTGAATTCGGAAGACGCGGCATGTTTGGAAGTGGGGTAGTCTCTCAGGAAGTCGTTGTGCGCTCATGAGGAATCGCAAGTCTAACATCTTTATAATATGACGAGATCATCATGGGGACCGTGAGCAGGGAGGAGAAGAGTGCTGACAACATACTCTGAAGATTTTCGCCAGTCTTGACAAAGGGGGGGTATCGTATAAGAAGAAGTAGTAGTATGGCCGTTGGGCACTAGATGCGGCAGCAGGCCATCGACTCTGACAGTCTTCTGCTCAATGCGGGCGTCGTCGTCGTCTTCGTAGCGTCTTCGCGGGGTTACTGTCCCAGCTGGTGATGGCTTTCGGGCTCATGGTTATTGGAAAGTAGGAGCGCTCTAGTGGGGACGGGGCAGCATGATAAACCAATTTTTTTTCTCGCCGCACTTCCGCTTCCGCTCTTTGGCGCTTGGCGAAGCCGAGGGTGCAACCCCACATCTTGCAACTCCTTTTGGGGGGGGGGGGGGGTTTTGTTGATATTCGTATCCGTTCTCTGCCACATTCACATTCGCGACCCTTGCCATCGTCCTTTCACATCTCCCATAGCGGGAAGTTGGGATACTTCAGTTCCTCCCCACAGCCCGTCACGGAGGGATACCTACAAAGGTGTCCATCGAACTTGTACCCTAGCACAATGCGCAGCAGAATGTACACATTCTCTAGGTCGAGATTTGAGGTACGCTCTGCTATGTCTTTGCATGCGGAAGACTATATTCACCACAGATGGCAAACGGCGCCCCGTAGCACTGTTCGTAAACAGCCCGAAGACCCGCGCCCCCCTCTTGCCTAGATAGTTCGACCCTCATACCGCCGACGCTGCTTTGTTACCTTATCTGCAATGCTGACTTGACATCTCTAAATTGGATTGCTTACGGCCGCCAGCGAGGCACTGGAACAGGTGAAAATACGGGCCGATTCTACCCCAACACTATGCATGCGCGCGAACAATGGCGTGCGATACTGGCTCGAGCTCTACGAGAAGGCTGCGCCTGGTTTTAAAAGTCACCAAGTCCATTTCTCTGATCAGATACGGTACCAGTGCATGAAATCGGCCTTGGCTTTGTGAGAGTTGGAGAAGACTACTGGAGACTCTCAAGCGACAAATGTACCAGATCTCGGGTAGGCAGCTAAAATGGAATTAATAAGACGTTATTATAGTAAATTACGCTTAGCGTTCTAAACGTCCATAAGTTAACCTCTGACTTGTCTATCGCTTAGCACTTAGTGTATTAACACTGCATTTATTACGCTCTAAAGCGCTCCGCGGGTAGCGCTCTGAGGAGTGGGGCGATTGAAAACTTCCAGCGGGCACCACAGTACAACTCCATGATGGGAAGTCGGCACAAGAAGTGCTCAAGGCCCGATTAGCGATCATGGACGTGGAGCTTCTAGCGCCAGTGCTTTGCCCAGGTGTTGTCGGCATTGAGACTGACGCAGTTGAAGACAAAGGCACACCAGGGGTGGCAAGATTTTGTGCGTGCTGACATTAAAATAGCTCAATAGCCTGTGTGCCTCAGTATACCTAAAGTTTGAACAAGCAATAAACCTTACCAGATCTAAATCTATTTCTGAAATGCTATAAAAGAAACACTACGCTCTTGCACCTCTGAAAAAGATAAGAGTTTTATAAGACAGGTCTGATACATGGCGCAACAGTGCTGGTAGGCACCACGATGAGGATGAAAGCAACGATGAGGGATCGACAGGGCAAACCGTTGCTCAAAGCGGAAGGGTTGTGGGTCAAGATTCGCGGTGCAGCAAAAGTACAAAACTGCGAAAAGCAATAGTGTGCCAAATATACCGTGGGAAATTCACACGCCCCTACGGCCGTTCCCAAGGCCCTTGAGTGCCCTCAAATAGACTCGAGTAACCTGCCACCCAACGCCTATCCTCATCACACGTGCGCAGGGATCCCGGAGGATCTTGCGTTGATCTCGGGCACGCTAACCAACCCGAGATCTTTAACCTACTGGTCCTTCCTGCAACGGCAAACCTCCGAGGTCAGCGCCCGCAGCAATATGTGCACTGCGCAGCATGTAAACACACATGCTACTTCTTTGACCTACCATTCGCTATGACTTCTAAGAAAAAAGTTAAGCGCGGATACAAAGTGCAATTAATAAAATTCTTTTAGAAATTTCCTTAGCATTTAAACGCAAGTAACCTAATCTATCTAGCACCACAGCTGCGAGTCGCGGCAACAGACGTCAAGGTGTTTGTATACTTAAGAGCAAGAGTACTTTGACACAAAAGTTGTGTCAGACTACGCGATCAAGTTAACGGGTCCTCATTATAGTTCAAGATGTATTCCATTCTGACCTCCGTCTGTGCTCTCTCGACACTACTTTCTCTGGTTGTTGCCCAAACCTTTGGAACATTCAATACTCTTACGTTCAATGTCGCCGGCTTACCCGCTGCTCTGAATGGCAACGACGTTCCCGGAGACAAGGAGAAAAATACTGCTCGCATTGGACAGCTGTTCTCCAAATACGACATCTCTGTCATCAACGTTCAAGAAGACTTCAACTACCATGCTACACTCTATGCCAACGACCATCACCCGTACAGGACGGCTACCAGCGGCGGAGTACCCTTTGGTAGTGGCTTAAACACATTGAGCAACTTTCCTTTCACAGGCCTTCAGAGAGTCAAGTGGAACACATGCAGTACTTTTGAGTAAGTCAAGTTGGAACGAACCAGGAGACGAAATAGCGAAAGCATGGCACTGACAAAGCATTCCTTGAACAGTAGCGCGGATTGCCTTACACCAAAAGGCTTCACCTTCATGCGTGTCAAGATCGCCGAGGGCGCAGTAGTCGATATGTATAACCTACACGCCGACGCCGGGTAAGTGCTCCCTACTCATTCCAGCCCTTAATCGCGCACTCATTCCTCCCCAGTACCACAGCCGCGGACAACAAAGCCCGCGCAGCCAACCTCCGCCAAGTCTCCGACTACATCAAAGCCAACTCAGCCGGCAACGCCGTGATCGTCTTCGGCGACTCAAACTCGCGGTACACGCGCACCGACGACATCCCCGACGTCTTCAAAACCGAGAACGGTATGACAGACGTCTGGCTGCAGCTCGTCCGCAACGGCGTCCCACCCGCAAAAGGCGCCGAAGCTCTTCTTTGCAAGAACCCTTCCACCACCAACACATGTGAAATCGTCGACAAAACCTGGTACCGTGGATCTCCTGCTCTGACACTGACTGCCAAGACATTCGACTACGCAGGCCACATGTTCCTGCAAGAGAACGGCAATGTGCTAAGTGACCACAACGGTGTGCTCGTGGACTTCTCCTGGAGTCTGGTCGACCGTGTCGGGGTCTCCGATGTCTCTGGTGGCGAAGAAGGTACGTGATTTAACGATCTAAGCACAATTACCGGTCTCGCCAGCTCAAAGGTTTCTTCCATCACGCTCTGTGGTTCGGAGCGCGTTGATGCGGTTTCCGTGACTCTGGCTTCTGGGCAGACGCTCTCGCATGGTGGGACTGGTGGCACGGCGACTACGTTGACTTTGGCTAATGGAGAGACGCTTACTTCTGCGCAGCTTTGTGAAGGTCAGAAGGACGGTAAGACCAGGATTTTCTACGTGCAGTTTACTACTAGCGCTGGAAAGACGGTGTCCACTGGTGTCAAGACGAGCGACTGTGTAACAAGGACTGCTGGAAATGGTCGCAGTATTGTTGGCTTTCTCGGCCGTTCGGATGATGAGATTGATCAGTTAGGCTTCATCTATTCGAAGGTTTAGTGCTGAGAGATGGGCGAGTCGCCCCATTGACTGGGTTAGATGGGGCATTTTACGTTTTTTTCCCCACTAGACATAACCAAAAAATCATGAGCTATTGAATGTCTGAATGAGATCGGGTGATGTATCATCATCTTCGCAATCGACCCTGCGGTTGCACTGACTTGCTCTCATAATCTACATAATCGTAAAGAAATCCACTCCATCACTGCCGTGATACAAAAAGAAATAGTAAGAAACCATACATAGAAACAAACCATCATCCCACTTCCAGAATTAATCAACAAACGGAACGCCCCGTAGCCAGAGTGATGCGTTCCCAAGGCATGTACGGAGCTCAGCTCCTCAGCCTACGTCGTCGTAGAAGTACAAAGCGCTAAGTATAAACCCAGTACTGCGCTTCATAATCCACAGTAACCACCTCCCCAGGAGCCATACCATCACAGGTCGCTGGAGCCAATCCACCCACAGTGTTGAGGCGGTACACCATCTTGACATTGCTGCTCGAGGCGTCTTGCGCCTCCAGTCTTAGCCACTTCACGTCATTGGCTGCAGCAGGCGCAGGTACATCATCAATCTTCTTAGTCACCGTGCTACCGAGGCCAAAGATGTCGAAATTGGGTGTAGTGTTGTCGAGGAAAAAGTGTGCGCCGATAGACGCGGTTTCTTCGATGGAGCCTAGAGACGTAGTGCCAACAGTGGGGTTCGATGAAAGTGCGCAGGAGGCATTGAAAAGTTGGGCTACGGCACCAATGGAGGATGGAATGGCTGTGGCGTTGCTGCAGGTGTAGTTTTGTGTACCTTGGCCAAGGGCAACGAGGACAAGGGACATGTCGGCTGTTGGTGGTGGGAGAGTGGATGCAGGTTGCTGTACGCTGCTGAGGTCGCAAAGGGGCGCTGTGGGTTCTGTGGGCTCCTCAGGAGTTGTGGTGTTGGCGATATCGTTGTTGAAGTTCTGACGTGTATAGAATGGTAGGCGACGGGAAGGTGCTGCCAGAGCGATTGGAATGAGTGCGAAGGCCGTGAGGAAGATTGAAGTGCGCATTTTGATGCCTTGTTGATAAATGAAGTTTCTAATATTTGAAAGACTTTTGTGTATCCCGTATATGTGGGCAGGAAAGAAGATGTTGGGTCTTAATATTAATGTTTACACGAACGAATGTAGAGCTACCAGAGCCCAAAGAAACGAATGAAAAATAAGAAAAGAAGGTCTCTTGGTACTAGCCGAGTAATGCGCTTGCTATAGTTCGACCAGAATGAAGAAACTTGGGCCTATATATACATTCTTCGACTCTCTTTCCTCGGACCAACTCTGGTAGCTTTTACATGGATTTAGATTGCGAATGCGGGTGACCCAATGCCAGAACGTTTGACGTGCTGCTTTGGTCGATGTTGGTGTTTCGACAGGATTGGGTCACGTTGGGTCACGTTGGATCATGAATTGACGGTTGCAGTTGGCGCGCTGTCAAGCGGGAGGGAAGTTCCGCGTAAGAGCTTGTGTCGCGAGTCAGGGTGGTTGACAGACAGTTGAAACGAGCAATCCAGTCTTGCGGTAAAAGAGCGTTGGCGCCGTTCGCACAGACAGGACATCTTTGGGTTCATCGGTGCTGGTTAAGTGCTAAAACATTTTGGAAGATCGTAACCCCACCTACAATAGATGAATTGCAGAAGAAGATATGCGGCGACAGCTGCCTTGCGATGGCCATATTGCCTGCGTTCTGTTACTGAGCCTCGGGCGATGGGAACGCCAGCTTTGTTAAACCGCGCGCCTGGAAAGAGCCGCAGTCTCACCCTGACACTGCGGCGTAGCTACACAGAAATCTAACCAGAGGAAGGCAGATCATGATGCTGAAACGGTACCTGGGCACCTGCAGGACCTGCCACAAAGCCTGAAACGCGGTGAGGAGCTGACGGGCCGAAGTGGGTTGAGCAACCTACGGTTCGTCTTACTATCATGCTGAAACAGTCGCAACCGTTGCCCAAGAACGCTGCAGTCATCAAGCAGGACCACGACGCTTTTTCCGGGTGTTTGTCTTCACATGTGCCACTCGCCGCCTGCAAGCAGGTTGTTATGGCCGGTTTCCCCAGACATCGAACGTAAGAGAAACCCCAGACCGGTGTAGAAGTGAGGAGTTGTCCCGCATTAGTGCAAGTCCATCAGGATGTCAACCTGCATGACCGGGTTCGAGACCGTGCGATGGCTTTCTCCCTAGGTTTCCAAGGCTGGCCGGCTCGTGTGGCAAAATACGAGCAGTAGGAAAGGCATTTGTCCGGGTCGTACATGGCGTCTGTAGCAAGACTCCGTATAATGCAACAGCATGCATGGTACGACGTGAGATCCATCAGCATGATTGAAGATTCGGAGGGTCGCGTCGTAATGGTCCGAGTCAAAAACACGACGGGCGTAATTAATGTCGGCCCTGAGTTCGTCGCGATCGGATCGAGCTAGCACCTTGCTCTTTCCGCAGCTCCGCCTCAGCCTACACGTGTGTGCACTACGCAACGCCTTCATGTAGTTACTCTCTAGAAACGAGCTGCCTCAGCTCAACGGGCATGCTATTCGAATCGTCTCAGACGCCATCATGGAACGAAAAGTCAACCTGAAAGACCTCATCCGGAATGCTGGCGTCGTACCCGTCGACCAGCGCCAAGCAGTTCTCCCGGCCCCAACGCAGCCGGCCGTCTCAGTCAGTGAGGAGGACATCTCACAGGCCCGAAATATTCTTCTGGATCGGAGAGCTAAAAACCCAGAAAGCAAGAATGTGCTCAAAAACATCTTCAAGAGTTCGAAAGAGAAGGACAAGGGACAAGACGCAGGGCAATTCTCGCAAGAGGAGCTTGACCAAGCTTTGTCCGCCGTCATTCGCAGTCCAACGACTGGACCCGGCCTGATTCAGGCTTTCCTCACTCTGGGCGCAAAAGTCAACATCATTGAGACAACTGAAAAGAAGAGAAGGCCAAGCAACCAGGCCAATACAGCATTGCGGCGCCGTAGTACGGTCTTACAGCAGGCTGCAAGCCTCAGGAAAGCTGATGGTGTCAACATCCTCGCTAGCTCCGGCGCGGACCAACAAACTCTGGACGAAGGGCTGAAAGCCGCTCTCACTGCCAACGGCCAAGAGAGTGTAGGTCTGCTACTACGTCATGGAGCGGACCTGAACAACTTCCCCAATGCTTTAGCCAATGCGGTTCGATCGAACGACTTGAACTTTGTCAAGCTCTTGTTGCGAGCACCAAAGCCACTTCGTCCTCAGATCATCTCGTCATGCTTGCCCGCTGCGGTCCAGCAAGGTTCAGATGCCACCATCTCGCTACTAATTGCGTATGGCGCTGATCCGAATTCTGACTCAGCAAGCGCTTTGAACATGGCTATCGGAAGACAAGCATACAAAATAGCTATCGCTTTGGTCGCTGGTCCGATACCTCTTAACAAGCCAAACCTGCAGCACGCGCTAGACACGACCATGAGGTTGCCGACACGCCAGGCAACGCTACAATTCCTGCAACTCTTGTTCTGCTGTGGACTACCCCCCGACAGTCGAGGTCTGCCAGACTTTCTCATTTGTTTGGCGAGAACCAACGACTCTGTCGGTGCAAAGATGATGGTCAGCTATGGCGTACCGACCACACTAAATGACGCTGAGTGTTTAAGAGAGGCCATAGAAAACTCAAACTGGAGCCTGGCGCATGTTATTCTTCAGACACCCATCGCTCCCCAGCATGCAACAGCAGCACTCTCCATGTTGCCAACCAACGCCCCACAGCCAGATAGACTTCGTGTAGTTGATGCCTTGCTAAAGAAAGGCGCGACAGGTCCACCTCTCGGCCCGTTACTCACACAGGCTACGAAGGAGAAGGACACTCAGTTGATTGACCTCCTTCTCGCTGCCGGAGCGCCAGTCGATTCGAGTGACAACAGCGCCCTTCACTTTGCAGTGGTCAATAGAGATATTCGCACTCTGCGGTCCCTTCTCAAGGCTCGTCCTCCACCAGAAGTTCTGGCAAATATCTTTCCGCTTCTCTTCCATACCGATGGGATCTCGACATCTGAGCGACGTGAAATTGCAAGGCTCCTACTCGAGTCTGGTGCACGTGGCGTTGGCGTTGATCAAGCTCTAGTCGGTGCGATTGCAGACACTTCAGCTGAGCGGGATGGAGCCCTGATTACAGACCTTGTCCGAAAAGGAGCTAGCGTTGGCGAAAGGGCATTGTTGTTGGCAGTCACACAGGTCGACATGTCTCTTCTGCGTTTGCTTTGCAATACCAGACCTGGGTCCTCGTCGACTTCAGCAGCCCTACCTCTAGCGTTTGACTCACAGTCTGGCCGACATTCGAAGACACTCGAAATCATCGACTTGCTCCTTAACCACGGAATTGAAGAGGAGCCAGCGAGTCAAGCCTTGCAAATTGCCATCAATGGCGGCCCTGACAACATCGACATCATCGAACGGCTCCTTACTGCAAGTCCCAGACTGCTCAGCACCGCTTTCAAGTACACTACGGCACTTCAAGATCCACAGAAGAAAGCACCGATACTCGCTGCTCTTCTGAAACTGGGAGTACCACAGGACGCACTGGACCAGGCTCTTGCCGCGGAGACACGACAGGCCGTCACTACAAACGACACTACTAGTACTAATTTACTATTGGGACAAGGAGCATCTGTGAGTTATAACGATGGCGAAGCGTTGAGTGTTGCGGTAGCTTCAGGAAGCAGCTCGCTAATGGCATTATTACTCAGTGGACGTCACCAACCATCACGATCTAGCGTCACGAGATCGTTCCGCACGTTATTCACCGACGAAAAGTTGTCACTAGACGGAGACAAGGAAACCATTGGTGAGATGGCACAGGAACTACTGGTTCGTGGAGTAGAACAATCCGCCATCGACGCTGCTCTTCGGTCGGCTCTTAGGAACGAATACGACGGTAGGTATACGGAGTCATGGGTGGATCTGCTACTGCAGAACCACGCCGATGTCAACACGGTAGACGGATCATGCTTCGTCTTTGCAGCACAAAAGCACAGCCACACCATCTTTGAAAAGCTCATGCATCACAACCCTAATTTCAACATCATTGTTCCAGCCTTGTTGAGTTCCAAGCTTCAAGACGAGGTAGTCGTTGCCGCAATACAATCATGCTTCGATCACGGTTGCATGCTTGAACGACTCCGAGTCGGATACAACAAGCCACCGATTCTCATCACCGCCATGACTGTGCATCCCCGCAATAGTGCACTCATCTCACTATTGTTCACAAACGGCTTAGACCCAGAAATTACCATCCCCATGGTTCTACACTCCTCCAGCGGACCCGAAGCTGTCCCCGCACTCCTCTGGGCACTAGCCCAACCACAGAAGCGCATTTCGGATGCTGTAATCTCCGCACTTCTGGAAGCCGGAGCATCCGTTACCCGAGCTTCTCCTATTTCCGAGACGACGGCGTTGATGCTCGCCGCTCGCGAAGGACGTAGTGAGATTGCGAATTCACTACTCGTGCGGGGTACGGATGCGGATCTTCGAGATGCCTGCAACAAATCCGCATTGTTCTACGCTAGTAGTAGTTTGTCTGGAGAATCTACCGTCAAAGTACTAGCGCCGCGTGCGCTAGGGAATGATGGGAGCTTACACGAGGCGGCCCGAGAACTGAACGTTGAGGTAGTGAGGGTGTTGATGGAGCACGCACATGACCCAAACTACCCGTCCCGTCTCCATGGGGGTAGGAACGCCCTAGGAGAACTATGCCTCAAAGCAACAGTCTCCACACCGGCCCATCGCTCGAAGCTTCGCCAGCTTCTGCATCTTTTGTTGCTCCACCGCGCGAACCCCAAGTTCAGGGCCCGCAACGAAAAGTCCGCTGTCATTCTCGCGCTGGACAATGCCTACAGCACTCTCTCCATCACAGAGGCCTTGCTAGAAACAGAAATATGGCAAGACCTCAACGACGAAGCACACATCTACCGCGACCCAGCCTCAGGCCTCCACTACTCTCCTTACTCCTACGTTGAACTCGTAGCCACACCCGCCCGTGCGCCCATCAAACAAGCTCTTCTCGACCTTTTGCGCGACAAGGCTTGTCTCCCAGCATACTACTCCTCGTCGGCGCTTCAACCTGTCGGCGCCACAGGCATTCCGCCCCGCATAGCCAAGCTCGTCGATAAGCAAAAAGAACACGAACTCAGCATACGCCACGAAAAGGAGAAATTCGAGCACAGCCGCACCATCGAGGAGACAAGCCACAAGGATGTGTTGAGAAGAAAGCGCGAGAGTCATGATGTAGAGCTGGCGTTGCAGACGAAAGCAACACAGCACTACACTGCTCTAGAGCAGCAGAAACACGAATTCCAAGTCCAGCGGGTGAGAGAGGCGGAGCGTATGAAGCGCTCGGAAAGGGTGGCCTGGCATAATCTGTTACAAGAGCAAGAGCGTGATGCTGCTGCTACGCGGCAAAGTATGGAGGAGAGGAAAGTCAGGGAGGCCATGGCGGTAGAGAGTAAGATGATTGAGCAGCGGAAACATGAGTTGGAGCATAGAGCTGCTGTAGAAAGGAGGATGTTGAAGGAGAAGGAAGAGCATTATGAGAGGAATGTTAAGCGGCAGAAGGAAGTGAGGCAGATTGAAGGAGGGCCACCGCAGTGGGGAACTGTTGATTAGTAGTATTCATAGAAGGGGGTCATAATGGAACAGCACAGGTGAGAAACTGGGGAAGTTGATAATGGCATAACGTCTCTCTGTACTCTGCAAATGCTATGGAAGAAACAAAAACAACAATGATGCAGCGAATGCAGACCCATGGGTATCGTCGCGATAAAAGACGAAACCAAACCCAAACCCAAAACCAAGCAAAAAAACGCCATTGCTCGAAAATTGACGACAGTAAGAGCCAAAGCAAATACCAGTATTCAAGATGCATCTCCTGATGCTCCCAAATCATCGCTAAATAGGGCACAATGCCCTACACTGTGTCGTATGCAGTCATGAACGCGAAATCGTGTCCTCTCCCCATTCCTTCCCTCGTGATATTTTAGATATGTACCGCTACGAATGACAAATCTTCGTAGTCGTCGTCAAGATCAAGCGTCGACATTTGCAAGAAGTCCTCCTCAGCCTGTTCCAAAGCCACCTTATGGTTGTGGGCGAGCTCCTCCCAACTCAGGCTGATCCCTGTGAGTTCCACAGCCGACATCTTAGACCGGCCAGGGCCCTGCATGTTGGAGATGTGGTATGTGGGGTTCTCTTGCTCAAGAGTAGGGCTTGATGTTCGTGAAGGTGTGTCGACAGATTCTGAGTCGTCATCGGTGAGGCAAGCCCGCTCGTAGAAAGCTCGCTCAAAGATAGCGTTCGACCTGGCCATTGACTCTTTATGCATAGTATGATGTTGATCAATTTCCATCTTAGTGAACAACTCCATAAGGTTACACCCGAACGCGACACTGTTCTCACGCTTGCGTAGCCAATGATTCTCGTTAACCAGAGCGTCGAACATTGTCTTCGTCCTTCCTGGGACATTGAGTGGATCGTCTTCTTCCCGAGGTTGCTCAACTGGAGAAGTTGTGTTCTCCATAGTGAGCTCAGCATCATCGCGTGTAGGCTCGTCAGCGTTGGCCAAACGCTCTCTCAAGGCCTCTATCTCCAACACTTGCGTTCGGTTCAGAGCCTGTAGCTCCATGATCTTATCATGGCGCTTCGCGAGCTCTTCTTGCAGAGCCTCAAGGCCTTCGGTCTTGCTAGCAGCATCCTTTATCTTGGCCAATAGATGTTCAATCTCAAGTTCTTTCGTAGCGATGACTTGCTCTCGTTCGTGAATCT
This sequence comes from Alternaria gansuensis, assembly GCA_009289805.1. Lineage (NCBI taxonomy): Eukaryota > Fungi > Ascomycota > Dothideomycetes > Pleosporales > Pleosporaceae > Alternaria > Alternaria gansuensis. The sequence goes on along the minus strand of WBOK01000047.1, from coordinate 141,306 downwards.
TGAGAACAGTAGCGCGATGCTCCGCGGTAAGAGTTTGTAGTTGGCGCACAGCCTCATCATCCTTCTTTCGTGCTGCCTCAACCTCTTTGGCCTTCTGGGCCCAGGGCGTAGGCCCGTGCTCAATCTCGGTGTTGTTCGCCAATATACCAGCACGGTCGGACCATTCATGTAGATGGAATGTAAGGCCATTTAGTCCAGCAGTAAAGAAGGCAATGCGCTGGTCGTTATCGAGATCGTCGATATTGTATTTGATGTTAGCGATCTCACGAGCAGAGACCGAGTCGGTGTCAGAGAGGCTGGTGCACTTCGCAACCTCTTCAATCAGGCCGCGGACAAATTTGGCGATACCTCCAGCAGCCGATGCCAATGCTTCATCGTATTTAACAGCATCATCGAGACCATTTGGGAATCGAGGGTACATATGATCCTGAGCCAGAGCCTGGACAGTCCGCAGCAACTTGGCAGCAGCCGTGAGCGCAGCCTGTGTGTTGTCCAATGGGACATTAAAATGCTCCAAGGTGTATTCACATTCGTGGAGTATGCTGTCGGGGACCTTCTGTAGGATGAAGGTGGCGAGGTCATACATGTATGCAATGTAATCGAGTCGAGCATGCATGGAGGTAAATAATGAAAGCAACTCGCCTTCTGGTCGACCAGCTAGGACCTCTTGGTGGCTGGATAGGATTGCCTCGAGGGTTTTAGTAGAGCGCTCCAGAGATCCAGCAAAGTCTTCGAAATTGAGGGAATCTGCCTTGAGCGCATTCAGGCCTTGATCAAGGACCTGCTCTACAGTGATCAATTCTGGGTAAGTCGGTCCAACGTTTGCAAATTCCGGTAGAGACAGACCGCGAATGGCAGACCAAAGACGTCTACTGCCGTCTTTGAGGACCTCCAAATGAACGATAGACTGGACACAAACGAGCCTAGACACAGCATCATCCAGCCGGCCGCCGTTGCTCATGTGGCGGTTGGTGCTTCTCAACACATTAATAAGCAGTTTGGATTTCCCAGCAATCCTCTCTGTCGTGAGATAGGCTTGGAGAGATTCGCTCCGAGTAAATTCCTTAGACTCTGTTTCATTCCAGATTTCAAGACGTTCAGCAAGCTGGTCTGCCTTCAGCGATATGAGTGATGCTTCAATCTCTCTTGTGGTAGACAATACAGTGGCTGCGCGGAGTTGTCGGTTTAGATCCATGACTTCGTTAAACCGCCCGGTGGTATCTTTGACCTGGGCTTCAGTCATAGTCTTGGAAGACTCAGCATCGGCCATTCTAGTTTGTAGATCCATGACGAGGTCACGGAATTTGGAGATCAAGGATTCGTGATCGGCGATAATGGCGGTTTGTTCTGCGATGTGTCGTGCTTGCTCTGCGAGCTCGTTGTTCTTAGCGTCGAGCTCTGCAAGCATATCTTCTTCCTGCTCTAAATGCTGAGCTTCGAGCTCGTCGTTGAGCTCCCGTAAGTTTTCAAGGTCCTGTACGACCATATCCTGCTCCGTGATTCTATCTTGGAGATTTTGATTCTGTTGTGTCAACTCCTCGACCATGTCCTCCCATTCGTTCGCAGCGTCGAGCTGTTGTTTGAGATGGTCCACGAGGTTATCGGATGCGTTGAGGCGTTCATGGAGGGAAGCATTTTCTTGCTCATAGTATTCAAGCTGTGACAGATCGGCCTCGAGCCCGAGGATTCTGGCCTTGTGATCTTGTTCGCGCTCCTCTGTCATCTCCTTGAGGGTTATCAATGCCTCCCTCAAGCGGTCGTTCTCGTGTTGCAGACGGTAGTATCCGGCCTCTTGTTTCTGCTCCTCTGACATTTCTGTGGTAAACAGATCTGCCTCATCCCGAAGAATGTCGAGCTCCAAGGTCTGCTCCTCTAGTCGCTTGCGTAACGACTCAATCTCTGCCTCTGCCTGGTCGGCCCTCTCCTCAGCCATTTCCTTATCTACCAGTGCATCTTCCAAGTCGACCTCATGATCCTGTATTGACTTGTTGAGGGCTTCTAGATCCGACTGAAGGGTCTTGAGCTTCTCCTTATGTTCTTGAATCTCGGTGTATTGGGATTGGCATTTGTTTTGCAAGCGTTGAATAATGCCGCTGAACCGCTCTTTTTCGTCCCGGACTTGTGCGTACTCTCTCAGACGTTCTTGGTCCTCCGCATGCTGCTTTTCCATATGCCGAATCTTCGTTTGCAGATTCTCGACGTTGCCATCTCGAGGTGCTTTCCCAGCATTACTAGTAACTGAAGATGCAAGACTCGGTCTAGATGTTGATGGTGCGGGACGAGAGGATTCGGGACGAGAGGGTTCTGCGCGAGAGGATTCAGGTCGAGAGAATTGTGGGCGGGAGGTTTCAGGGGCTGAATTGCTAGATGTGCTAGCAACGCTGGCCTTGCGAATTGGTCCACGTGAAGGTGGCTGTGTTGAAGAGGGAGCTGCGACTGACTGTCGCTTACTGAGTGTGGTTGTCCTTGCAGCATTGGGCTTTGGAGTGATTACACTCGAAGGTCGAGCTCTGGGTGTGGTGGGTGGAGCCTTCGATTTCGAAACCGGTCGTGGGGTTGGCGTGGGTGGCGTGGGTACTGCTTCAGAGATGATACTCGCTATGCTTGTGTCTCGAATGAAGAGACCGTGGCCGGATGCACATGTGAAGTAGCGCTCTCCACGTACAGAGCCGTCGTTCTTGCCAGTGGGAGTAGGGAGCTCTATTCCCACGAAGCTGCCTTCTGATACATGGATAGCACCAACGTATCTGACGACACCCTCCTGGTGGCCAGTGGTCTCGACCGTCTGGCCGACCTTGATGTCAAGGGTAGTCATGACTCCTGAATGCTAGCCAGGAGCAATGCTAAAGGCTTTGAAGGAAGTAGGTGCGAACAGCGTAGTGGTTGAGAGCTGTGTGGTGGTATGAAGCAGCCTCGACGCGTCGAGAAGCTGCTGTATGTGGGGAGGAGTGCAGTTGCGGAGAATTGACTCAGAAAAAGTGTGGAGAGTGCAAAGCAGAAGAAGAAGATACGCAGCAATGCAGAAGCAACGGCTCAAAGGTGGTGCGGTTGTGGAAAGTAGCATTGAGCAGTTGCAGAAAGTGTGGTGTAGAGAAGAGAGGGAGGAGGAGCGATGTGGCAGTACTTGGGTGAGCTCTGGACATTTCGCGCTAGAGGCTCTCTTGGCGCGGTGATGGCTCGCGCCAAAAGGGGCGATGGCTCGGGCAAACGCGAGTTCGCGACAGTGGCGGACACTCCCGGCACTAGCGTGTCTTAGCGCGCTCTCCACCCAAACTTGACGCGTTTTCTGATGTACACTCACTCAGCCCACTTTGCATGTGCCAGTTCCAATGCACTCTGAGTAATAAGTGTCTGCAAGCATTCACCCCACCGGCCACGTTTTTCAGTCGCGCCATACATCTCGTCGCAATGATGCCTTTAACGCGGATCAAGTCATAGTTTGTCGACTATAAGCAAGTGCGCGTATCCATCACATTGCTGCACGTTGCAAAATCCAAATACAGAGCGATAGTATCTCGTTACAGTTCTCCGCTTCATATACTTCCATCTAATACATGGTACACATGTCTATAAAAGCTCCGCAGCTCCAATATAGCCGCAATTGGAAGACCCGCTTGACGACACATTCATCCTCCTTCACCGCGAGGCTTCCAACTCCTTGATCCTTTGCTCAATATCTGGAACCGCCCTGAGCTGCAGATCGATTTCTTCCTTCTCACTACTACAACGTTAGCTCACACTCCCACCTATTCCACCGAACCATTAATACCCCAAAGAAAGGAATTACTTACTCCTCAAGTACCGCCCTCCGCTCTGCATCCAGCCCTCCAAAATAAAAGTCACCTTGGCCGTCAAATTGTAATATCCTGATGTGATATCTCCAGAGACTTCTCCGGTGACTAACCGTCATGAGGGTTATCCCCAACCTCTTTGCTTCTTCATACATGATTCTTTCTACCTCTAGTGTGACGGAGCTTGTGCATTCGTCCAAGATGGCATACCGTGGCTTGTGGTAAAAGAGTCGCGCCATGGCGACGCGTTGTTGAAGACCACCGGATAGCACGTCTTCCCATTGTGCCTCAGCGTCGAAGCCACCCGGGCGGTCAATGAGGGATTCCAGATTCAGGGTCTCGAGAATTGAAAGGATATCGGTATCAGTGATAGATTTGGAGTGCATGTCGTGTAGCGAGTCTGGGTATATGATCTGTTGGCGCAGCGTGCCACGCGAGAGGTATGGTCGTTGTGGGATGTAAAAGATGTCTTCGAATGGAGGTTTCCGTACTTTACCACCGTATACGGGCCAGAGACCACCTAGGATGCGGAACAGACTACTCTTTCCACATCCATTTGGTCCTACAATAAGGAGATGATCTCCGGGTTTTACGCTAAAGGATAATTTCCGAACGAGCACATCGCCATTTGGAGATACTATGGGTACGTCGATGAACTCGATGTCGGTGCCTTCGGTTACAGTACCACGACCGCGTAGAACAGATGCATTTTCCTCGGTGTCGGCTGAGGAAACGAGTTTCTTCTCAAAGTGACCGGCTTGAATGTCGTCGATTACGTCGAGGAGGGTTGATACGCGTGAAGTATAACCAGCAAGTTCGGTGATCTCCTTGTATGAGAACATGACACGGCCGAAGGCGTCACTGGACATGAGGAGCATTCGGCGATTGGTCACAAAGCCTATTCATAGTCGCACTTGTCAGAGAGAATGTCTTTCAAGTCGGACCAGAGATGATGTTATTAGAGGGTACTCACTCTCCGTCCGATCCCCCGTACTCATCCCACCCGTTCCCGGCACCTTGAAGAAGACGGGCACACTGCAGAGCAACAAGCCAAGGGCACCCCAGAAGTATTTTATCACAAAGTCTTCCATGACCCCATGATAGAATCTCCGCCTCAATATCCGGTTGACATGCTTGATCAGCGTAAAGTATCCCTTATCCAAGGTATCCTTCTCCGCCTCATGCCCTGCATACAGCGCCACCTCCTCGCTCCAGTCAATCAGTCTAGAATGCTGAAACCTGAATTCACCTTCTAATCTCGCCTCGTCTGCCACGTATTTGCCAAACGGTGGGGTAAGCGCCCTCATTACGTTGGCGGAGATCTGGACTAGCAAGGACATAAAGAACAGTCCTTCGCCACCAACGCTGCGTGATAACGTGTAGTTGTAGATTATGATGTCAAGGACGGGTTTAGCGAGATTAGAATAGAGTTCTGCGAGCGAGTTGGAGAATTTGGATACATCGACAGTTATGAGTTGATCGGCATTTGCGATGCGGTCGTCGAGGGCAGAAAGCGTGTAAAAGGTCATTTGGGAGAGGTATTTGGAATGGATATGATTCGTGAGGCGTGTTCGATATTGAAGAGAGAGTTTGCACTGGTGATAGGAGAGCTGAGCTTGTTAGCATGTCTTCGGCTTCCTGTTGGCCGATGATACTTCATCGTCTTGTGCTCTGGGTCCGAGGATAAGAATTTTGACATACCATACTGTTCGTGAACGTCGCCGGCACAGCTACAGCCATCCACCAAACCAAGCCCAGGAGAAATTCCCTTCCCTTCCCCCTCACAAGCGCACTAACCAATCTCCCATCCAACTCCGCAACATACAAACTGATCATCGTCCTCAGCACCAAGAACACGCTGTGTCCAATGAGAAGCCTAAACTCCTTGCTTTTCCACCCGGGTATGCATATTTTCAATAGCCTTAGCAGGTTCTTGAAGAACTCCCTGTTCAGTTCTACCTTCTTCCTGCTCGTTGCCTCGCCCTCGCCTGCTGTGGTCTTGTCTGCTGACTTGGAAGCACGCCGTAACGAAGCAGCTTTTTGCTCGGCGATGGCATTCCGTATGCGATGTATGAGGGTGACGAAGAGGGTAAGGTAGACGGCGCGCGATATGCGTGTTCGGTGCTGGAGATACAGGCGTGTAAGGTCGTTGACTATGGCTTTTGCAGACGCGCTGGTAAGGCGGTGGGAAGAGAGAGGTTTTGAAAATACAGCCATGGCTACCGAAAACGAGGCATTGGTTTTACGCAAGAGGTTGTCGCCGTGCGCAGGGCGTCGTGGCGTCGTGATTCGTGCCGGAGGATCCAAGTACGCAGTGTTGTGGAACTCGTAGTCTAGTAGTCTGACGGATGGTGTGTGCCGTCGCGCGACAGATGATCAGAATAGCGTGCGTCCAGTTGTGGAGTTTTGTGAAGTCAGTTCATCGCAGAAGGTGACGCTGTACAGGTCTCACCTGCGACATGTGAACGAATGCCTCGGCTTCCCCACAAATCGCCTAACCGATTTGAGCCAAAAGCTGGGGAAAGCTTTCATATGAACGCAGGGAGTATACACAGGCTCTACATACTGGACTGGATTTATAGCTACTATTTATGTACTCAAATGTTCGATTTCCTGCTTTTCACTTCACCTTGGAAATTCCGTTACCAAAGCGAATTGTGATAATCTGCAATTCGCCATAGCTAATGTACAAAATCTTGCCTCCCGGCCAGTTCCGAACTGACGTTGATTTCGGATGACTACTAAGTGTCCTTATAATTTCCAGTGCGTGTCTTCGCTGCCTTTCCTGCCCCATATCCTCCTGTTGCCACCTTGCCCGGCAGATCCTTAACAAACCCACCAATATCTCAGCCTTGCGTCTTCTGTTGCATAACTTGCATCCTATCTCTGCTCTTGCTTCTTCTGCACAGCCTGTTCCATTACTTCTTTTTCCTTATCTTCGTCACCATCGCCCTTGCTCCCCTCGTTCTTCCTTCTCTCATTCTCTTCCTCCTTCTTTTGCTTCGCTAGATCAGCCTCAGCATGCTCCACTTCCTCAATATCGACATCCTCGAAGCCAATCTTGCGAAGTATAGAACCCGTAATGAAACGGTACTGAAGATGACCATCCACAATATCGCTGACATCGACATTTTGTACTCCGTGCACGCCAACGACGGGCTGCAGACCTGCGACGCCGAGCTGCACGGATGATGTGCGGTAGAGGAAGCCGAGAATGTAGTCTGATTTGGAGAAGACGTTGACGCAGCGACCGCTCACCACAGAGCGGATGCGCCGCCAATCGGCAACATCAGAGGGGCATGGGGCGCCAACAAGGACCACATTCTCAATGAGACCAAAAGCCTTGCGCTCGGCGAGTTTCAGGAGGCAAGAATAGATGAGGCGTGCACCGAGAGAATAACCTACAAGGGTGACCGGCCGTTCACCTTGGACCTTATTAATCAGTGCTTCAGCGAGAACCTCACCAGCCTTCTCAGAGCGATACTTGGCCACCGAGAATGGGTTGTCGAGCATTGTGGCAATCTTGAGCAAGCCTAGAGGCCACAAGGCAGCCGTCATCGCAGCGAAGACAGTCTGTTCAATGATTTTCTTCTTTGCATAACCCCAAGCAGCGCTGGTCACGAATGTTTCGAGACTGTATCCAAGCTTGAGAAGCGCTTCAAGCTCCCAACGAAGTGCGAACCCTTCTGTTCCTTTACTGATGTATCTCCACGGCTTTGAGACCTCCTCAGGGGCGCGCAGCCAACCAGAGACAGCAATCGCGACACGGAGACGGCGGGACTCGTTGTCTTGGTGTCTCGGGTCTTGAGTACGGTGGATCGGTATAAAGGCGAAGTCTTCGACCTGTCGGGCGTATTCGTCCATAGCTCGCCCCGTCATCTTAGCGCCGTAGGCGCCAAATAATCCACCTACAAGGACGGAGGAACCAGCCAAAGTACCTAGATACCCTGCAGCTGCTGTAGCACCTAGACCAATGCCACCCATCACACTTCCGACACCTGCTGCGAGAAGCGGTGCAGCAAGCCCACCAGTGACACCAATCAACGCGGCGCCAGCAACACCAGCGAGGCCGACCTTCCATTTGCGAGCGGTTTGTGATTTCTCGGCCGCTTGCTTGGTTTCAGCATCAGCATTCAGTTGCTGGGATGCTGCCTCCAGAAGACCTTGGGCGACAGTTTCCTCATCTTTCTTCAGAACGGCTCGACTCAGCCCCAGAGAGCTTGTGAGACAAAGAATCAGAACGCGAGAATGCGCTGAGTAATGCTCCAAACTTAGTAATATAAGCACTAGCGAGTGCAGAATGAGTGTGCGTTTGCTTTCATCCAACTGAGTGAGGGCGTTGGAAACAGGCGGGTAGAGATCCTTGAACATTTTGTCCTCATCCTCGTCTTTCTCGTCCAGCTTCTTGATGCTTTTGAAACCAGTCTCGGATTTATTTACGATGTGTTCAACCTTCTCGCCTTCGACCTGACGTGTCTGTTCCTTGGCCGTTTCTTTCGAGTTGACCACCTCACCGATTCTGCTGATGACATTGCCTCGCCACCCATCGAAGTACTTCAGCATTTCCTTCTTCAGCTCTTGCACTTCAGGTTGCGCAAGCTCTTTTCTTGCATCTCCTTCGCGTGCCTCCCTCACTTTCTTGATCTTGTCTTCCTTGGCGACATCGACATCTTCGAGGTTTGAGGGTGCGTCTTTCAGTATTTCTTCCTCTGACTTAGCAGTCTTTGAGTCGATTGAGAATTCTTTGGCGGTGAAGGTAGCGACCAAGGACTGTCGCATAGATGCCGTGACTGTGGCTATTAAGAAAGTCAAATCCGCGCATTGGTCTGCATCGAGAAGTGTAGTGAGTGATGTCTCGTCCTTGTCCTCCGACTTGGAATGGCCCAAGGAGGTTAACTTGGATGCCCAACCCGACATGATAGTAAATTGGGGGAGGATTCAAAGTTGATGGTGTAGTGGTTTTGAAGTGGAGAGATCTACACGGCAGGGTAAGATGTCGCTGTTTGGGCATGACGTATGTGGGGCAAGGGCTGCGAATAGTCCACCAGTGTCATAAAGATCAGCCGCATTTCCGAGCAGCCTGGACTGGCGCTTCCATGTATTTCAGTCCTCTACTATGTAACAAGGCTTTGCCTCGTAAGGAAAGATCATTACACGCAAGCGCAGCAATGCCATGAGATTGTTACATAGTCGCACAGAACATCCCTCAATCATGCATCTCCAATCAGTTTATCGTCTCACGAACCGACTCTGCCGGTAGGTATCGGCGACGTATTCCGTCCTACCACTGGGAAGTTCCTCGCGCTCAAAAAGACACCCTTGACAGCCCTGATGTCGTTCTTCAGCACCTCCATCTGATCATTCTGTCCATTATTACTTTGACCAGACCAGTTGTAGGGAGACCCATAGCGGCCCATGCTAGGGTAGTATTGGTTCTGATAGTCCATCTCGGTCAGATATGTAGTCAAATCTGACATCTTCGTTCTCAATGCATCTCGCGATTTGCCGTCGTTGATGCGGTTTGTCTCCAGCTCTTGAAGATGTGATTTAATGATTTTCAGACGATTTTCGTGCGCGGTCACAGTGGGGTGGGGGTCTGTAACGGAGGTAGATGGTCGACGGGAGAGGTTGGGGGTGGTTTGAGTGCCGTAGTCGCGATGACAAAGCTCAGTAGGGTCCGAGTCCGCTTCTGACACATCATCTGCAACATCTGTGATTGCTTTTACTTTGCTAGCAGGGTCGACCGACACTGCTTTCCCTAGTCTTGAATTCAGCTCTTTTAGCTGTTCTTGGGCATGCGAAGCGAAATCTTGTCTAGATTCGGCGAGGCTGTGTGTCATGGGCGCGATGATGTACTTTGAAAGTCCATACATGCTTGCCATCAAACCTCCCGTCACGTATGTGGTTGTCACGAGGCGCTGGGTGGTTATGAGTGGTGGTGGCTTTTCGGTATTCGCGAGGAACTCTGGGTAGGTGACGATTGGGGGTATTTCGCGTGGTGGAGGTGGTGTGTCTTTGCGTGGCTGGGGTGTGATTTCTGGCACACCTGGGGGCTTTGGCGGTGTCTACCAATGTCAGTGTCTTTCCTCTGCTATGCTGTCGACGTGAAAACCCTTGGGCTTCATGCGCTTCACTCGTAGAGCTTCTGTACTCACTGTTGACCGCGCCCGCTCTCCAACTTCCTCGGGCTCTGTATGGGTGTTCTCCTGTAGCTCTGTACCCAGCAGAGTCTCAATGTCCTTAGTGCTAACACGCTTCGACTGCAAGAATGCAACCTTCTTCTCTCTCGGCGCATCGCGGATTGTAGCATCTTCGAGGAAGCGCGATGCCTGCTCTAGCAGCTCTGAGCTCTGAGACGGCAGCTCTTCTCCATCACTCGCTTCAATGTCGTTTTCAGTTGGGGTTGGTGCTTCGACGGCATGTTGCGCGCGTGCTTCTTCGGGCTCTGGTGACGCTGCAACGTCATCGGCGGAAACGCGTTGCCATTTGGGTATTGCCGGCTTGTTAGACATGGCCTGTGAATTGAAGAGTCGCTTTGGGGTAACTATCGGATGTAGCAGACGCGAAACGAACGAATGCGCGGTATCGAAGGTGATGATGGATTGCTCAGGGAAGATGGCTGGACCGAGGCAAGAGCCCCAGATTCGGCCTTTCCTCTTTAGTCAATCGTTTGAGCATTTCGCCCAAGCCCTGACAGCCCTTATCGTTGTGGATTTGGTTGGTATGTTCTTGGACTAAAATTGTGTCTCAGTACTTCCCTCACCCGTACTCTTGCTGCCCGAGCTGCCACTCTGTATCGCTCCCAAAATTCCATCAATATATCCTGCACCAGACCATTTCTGGTGCGTAAGCACATCGCATCCTAACTCCTTCTCTCTTGCTTGCACCAATTTGACATATCCAAGCATACCCTCGTCCTTGAATGCCCGACTCAGTTCGCATGTAATCGTAGCGGTAGAATGTACTCCGGCAAGCGAAATGAGCTGGAATACAAATCCGTGTTTCGCCAAGTCCCAGACAAAAGATTTGAGTGCTTCTTCAGAAAAGCCATGGCCCATCCAGTTGAAGCTGGGAGATAAGTTGTATACAAACTTCTTGTTGGGGTGGACTGCGCGAATCTCGCCGGCGAACCTGGCTGCTTCTTGGGCGTTCGGACCACCGGTTTCTACCCAGAGCAGATCTGCATACGGAGCGTATTCTTTGCCGCGCTTGGTTGCAGCAGCGACGCCAGCTTTGTAGTGGTAGAAGCCATCGCGTGTACGGGGAATGTCCCAGTTGAAGTAGACGGGGGTTTTGGTGTATTTGTCCGCGACTTTTCGGCGCTTGAGCAGAGAGTAATCTGGGTTTTGCTTGACCTCGTTGAGGTATGAGTCGATGGTAGAAGGAGATGCACTCTCTTTCTCAAGGTGCTGGACCACGGCCTCGTCGAAGGTTACGAGCTTGTGCTTCTTCACCCACGCTGCCTCGTATTGGTCAATCTCCTTGCCTGGTGCGCCAGCTGCTTCCATGTTCTGCAGCGTCTCGGCCAGTGGCTCAGTGTCTTCTGTTACACCCTTGATGAACTCATGATCTCGTACATCAATGGCGCTAGAGATGAGCTTGCCACTCTCCGAATCAGTGCGTGCAATGACAAGGTTCTCACAGCCCATCATGTCCCATTGGAACCGGGCGGCGACGAGGCGGTTGATGTGATCACCAACTGGTACGAGAACTTTGCCTGCAAGATGTCCGCACTTCTTACCGCCATGAAGTTGGTCTTCGAAGTGAACACCTGCGGCTCCGTTCTCGGCGAAGAGCTTTGCCAACTTGATGACTGCAGAAAGACCTCCATGGCTGCGACATGTTAGGTCTCTGGACAAATTTCAAGAGTCATGTACACATACCCAGTATCACCATCAGCAATAATTGGCCGCATGTAGTCCAGGTAAGGTGTCTTTGCCCGTTCCTCCGGACTCATCTTCCTCCTAGCATCCCAGTTCTTGCGATCGTGTAATTGCTGAGCCTTGAATAGACGCTGCACTTGGTTTGGTACGGTGTTGTAAGGGTAGTCGCCAAAATCAGCCGAGACTTCATTCGTGGTGGTCAAGACCGAGGAACAAGCCCATCCGGAAACGTAGAGGACTTCTTGGTTCGCAGCTTGTTGGGACATTTGGATGGGGTCAATTGCGCCCACTGGATTTTAAAGACATGTGATCAGCCATTGTGCTATTTAGAGAGACTAGGATAAACGCACTGGTGTGTACCGGCTCGCCCTTGGCCGCCCTCTCCTCAAGAAGGTTGAATAGCTTCCGTGCCATCAACGAGCTGGGATATGACTGCTGGAGCGCTCCCCGCTTGCTCACGACATCCTCCGCAGAGTATGGGCGCTTGATGCCCTTGTACCGTGGTGATGCCCACCAGTCCTTCACGGCTTGTACCTGCTCCTCGAAGAGCGCATCTTCTGCCTGACCAGCTTTCAAAGCTTCGGGGAGCAGTTGGAAGGAATCACTGGGGAGTGCTGCCGATACTGGAGGGTCTACATGCTTAAGTGTCGAGCTCGACATGCGACACGCGGTGGTAGAGAGTGGGCGTATGAGTTGTGGTATTCGGTTCGCTATTCTCGACGATGGGCTTTGGCGCGCGATGGAGCGCGATACTGTGCGGAGCATCGTAGGTGTATGTGAGAGAATGAGAATTCAGCCAGCAGAATCTCTCTCTATGTTAGCAGAAGGCGGTAAGAAGTTGGTGGGCAGTCAGTCACGGAAAAATATCCGCAAATCCGACGGAACTCGGGGGCAATGAATGCCACTGGGATCTTCCTGTGTTTACATGCAATTTCCCTTTTGCATGCAGGTAGCAATGTCAGTCAATCGTGTTGCGTGAAAAAGTGTGTCCTGCGCCATGTTTGCGGTAACGCTTCTTCAGGGTTCCCCATCTCCAACGTCATTACCGAGGTATGTAGCCCTTGTCTAGCCGTCCGGCCCATCGTCCTACGTTGCACTCGCATTAACGGACCATGCGTGCCTGGCGGGTCGAGGTGCATTGCCGAAGGTTGCCGTCCAGATTTCTTTGCTTGTTTCCGCGGAGCTTGCAACGTTATCATTGTGAACTATTCTACATTCCAAGCGTTGAGGAGTGCAACGACTGTTCCCCGCATCTACCCCCACAAACCTAGCTATGGCATTGAGTGCACGATCAGCTTCCAGAGCTCTGAGGGCTGCCAAGGTGAGCCTCGAACACAATGCATAGCATATATGAGGCACGAAGAACTGACAGAAGCTTCGTAGGCGCGTCCTTTTGTCTCCGGTATGCAATTGGGTCATCTAATCCAGACGTCATGGTCCTAACGTGTTGTTTGCTGTAGGGCAAGCATGTCGCTACTCTTCCTCACCAGAGCTGGATCTCAAAGAGACATTCAAAAAGGTTCTGCCTGCAAAGCGCGAACTCCTGAAGAAGGTCAAGGCACATGGCGACAAGAAGCTCGGTGATGTCAAGGTCGAGAATGCCCTAGGTGGCATGAGGTATGAAACCCAGACAGATGTAGAATTACGCTCTGACATGTCTGAAGAGGTCTCAAAGCCATGGTCTGGGAAGGATCGGTGCTTGATGCGAACGAGGGCATCCGATTTCATGGCAAAACAATCAAGGATTGTCAAAAGGTGCTACCCAAGGGCACTTCCGGCACTGAGATGCTTCCCGAGGCCATGTTCTGGCTACTCCTCACAGGCGAAGTGCCTTCAGTATCTCAGACTCGTGCGTTGTCGCGAGAGCTCGCTGAGAAGGGGAGCATTCCCAAGTTCGTCGAGAAGATGCTAGACGGCTTCCCAAAAGATCTCCACCCGATGACACAGTTCGCATGCGCCGTTTCAGCACTGAACTACGAGTCCAAGTTCGCAAAAGCATACGAAAAGGGTATCAACAAGGCCGACTACTGGGAGCCGACCTTTGACGACTGCATCAGCCTGATCGCAAAACTGCCCACTATCGCCGCGAAGATCTACCAAAACGCATACCGTGGTGGAGGCGCTCTCCCGAACGAAATTGACCTGAGCCAGGATTGGTCATACAACTTTGCTGCCATGTTAGGCAAGCCAGGCAAGGAAAACGAGGGTTTCCAGGACCTTCTACGGTTGTACCTTGCCCTCCATGGTGACCACGAGGGTGGTAACGTCTCTGCGCACGCAACACACTTGGTCGGGTCTGCGCTCAGTGATCCTTTCTTGAGCTACAGTGCTGGTCTCCAAGGTCTCGCGGGACCCTTGCACGGCCTGGCTGCGCAAGAGGTGCTGCGTTTCATCCTTGACATGCAGAAAGTTGTTGGCGAGAAGTTTACTGAGAAGGATGTTAACGAGTTCCTCTGGAGTGTACTCAAGTCTGGACGTGTTATCCCTGGTTACGGCCACGCTGTGCTCAGGAAGCCTGACCCGCGATTCGAAGCCCTCATGGACTTTGCAAACGCCCGACCTGAGATCGCGGCAGACCCCGTCTACCAGCTGGTCAAGAAAAACTCCGAGGTTGCGCCGGATGTACTCAAGGAGCACGGAAAGGTAAGATGCAGGACGCCCAAAACGTCGAGCCGCTGCTAACAATGCATGTAGACCAAGAACCCCTTCCCGAACGTCGACTCGTCCTCCGGTGTTCTCTTTCACCACTACGGCTTCAAGGAGACTCTTTACTACACGGCGACCTTCGGTGTCAGCCGTGGCCTGGGCCCGCTCGCACAGCTGATCTGGGACAGGGCATTGGGTCTGCCTATCGAGCGTCCCAAGTCCATCAACCTTCAGGGTATACTAGACCAGGTCGGCGTATAAGCGTAGAAGTCGTGGACCTGTGACGAAGGAGTTTGCGAAGCTTGCGAACAGCTTTGTATTGAACAAACCGAATCCTCGGGAAACACTATAAATTCAGACATGTTATGCAAACAAATCAACGTTAGCTTGGTGAGGCTTCCATGTTGCGCAATCAGAATACCCGTGTGGACGCAAGCGCGGCGGGAGGGGGGACCCACGAGATCGGCGCCTAGATCAGGGACGAGACGCCATCGCGGCCCCAGTAAGCCCGATGAAACCTCCATCTCGAACTACGACACTGGCTGTGTTCCCCGTGCTGTTTGTCCTGCAGGAACGCTGTCTTCCTCCTGACACTCCATCTGCTGCTTCCCCGTGATATCCGACTCCTTGCCTGTGGGATAACAGACGCGCTTCAATGCCAACCTCAACATAATTAGAGCTTCACGCTCGCGCCGTCACAGAAAGCCGTGCCGATCGAGCCGCATACAGTGCCATCCACTCCCGCCTGTTTGCTTGTCTCGAGGCGGACTTGTGGCCAAAATGCCGCTTTACGAAGCCCACGAAATGCGTCGTGGCAAGTACGCGAAAATCGATGACCCCGTCGACGATGTCGAAACTCCGACGCGCTTCTCCTACGGCTCCAACGGGACGCTAGAGGATCTCGAAGAACACGACCCACTCGCATTCGACAGTAAGATCAGGCGCAAGAAGAGCGCTGGTGATCTCAAGGTCCGGAAAGCGTCATATAGAGACACCGAGTCTGCGGCGCCCTTCCCGACGACACATAAAAGGAAATCGCCATGTGCGCCAGGGCGTTGTTGCTGCTGGCTGTTGGTGTTTATCGCTGCCACCGTCTTGATACTTGCATCCGGAGGCATATGGGCATACAAGGTCTCGGTGCCCGAAGATGGGCTGAGTCCGCCGTGGTATCCTTCGCCAAAGGGCGGCACCGACAAGGTGTGGGAGGAGAGTTACAAGAAGGCGGCGGAACTGGTAAAGCAGATGACGCTGCCGGAGAAAGTCAACATCACTACGGGGACGGGCTGGAGCATGGATCTCTGCGTGGGCCAGACTGGGCGCGTAGATAGGCTGAAATTTCCCAGCCTGTGTCTACAGGTACGTGCACTCGAGTGGTCGTGAAGACTATACTAAGCTATCCAGGACGGTCCGCTGGGCATTCGATTCGCCGACAACATCACCGCGTTCCCCGCCGGTATCACCACCGGCGCCACATGGTCCAAGGAACTCATGTACCTGCGCGGAAAGGCACACGGCAAAGAAGCACGGCTCAAGGGCGTCAACGTCCTGCTCGGCCCCGCTATGGGCCCCCTCGGAAGAATGCCAGCTGGTGGCCGGAATTGGGAAGGGTTTGGATCAGATCCAGTTCTACAAGGCATCGCAGCCGCGCAAACCATCAAGGGTATCCAAGACGAGGGCGTCATGGCTACCGCGAAGCACTATGTCGGCAACGAACAAGAGCACTTTAGACAAGCATGGGAGTGGGGCCTTCCGAACGCCATCTCGAGTAACATCGACGACCGCACACTGCACGAGATCTACGCGTGGCCATTCGCTGACTCTGTCAAAGCCGGAGTGACCAGTGTGATGTGTTCGTACAACCAGGTCAACTCCAGCTACGCCTGTCAAAACTCCAAGCTGCTCAACGGAGTTCTAAAAGATGAGCTCGGTTTCCAAGGCTTCATTCAAAGTGACTGGTTGGCACAACGTTCAGGTGTGGCCAGTGCTCTTGCAGGCTTGGACATGACCATGCCAGGAGACGGCTTAAGATGGGCCAAGGGCAACAGTCTATGGGGTCCAGAGCTTACCCGGGCGGTTCTCAATGGCAGCGTGCCAATTGATCGCGTCGATGATATGGTTACTCGCATCGTGGCATCCTGGTATCAAGTCGGCCAGGATAAGTGGGACAACGACGGACCGAACTTTTCTTCGTGGACCAACGACAAGGTCGGCAAGCTTCACGAGGGCAGCCCCTCGAATCATGACATGGGCGTTGTAAACCAGTATGTCAACGCGCAAGGAGAGGGGAAAGAGGCCCACGGACACCTAGTACGTCGCGTCGCTGCTGAAGGTACCGTCTTGGTGAAGAACGAGGGCAAGATGCTACCTCTAAACCGCAAGGGCTGGAAGACTGAAGGCAAAGCTAAGACAAAGTTCCGCGTTGGTGTCTTTGGTGAAGACGCGCGTCTACCTCATGAAGGAATCAACCACTGCTCTGATCAGAGTTGCGACGACGGAACGCTAGCGTCAGGATGGGGTTCTGGCGCGGTGAACCTCTCGTATCTAATAGAGCCTTTGTCTGCTATCCGAAACGCTTTCGACAACGAGACTGTATACGTCACTGATTGGCTGGAGAACAAGCTTCCTAGTCAGAAGGAGATCCTCATAGACCAGGATCTCTGCATTGTCTTCGCCAACTCCGACGCCGGCGAGGGCTACGAGCATTACGGAAGCATTCGTGGCGACAGGAATGACCTTAACCTACAAAAGGGCGGCGATAAGCTAATTCAAGACGTCGCTAAAAATTGCGGGGAAGGCATGGGCGACGTCGTAGTTGTCATTCACACTGTTGGACCCGTCATCCTGGAGAACTTTATCGACATCATGAACGTCCGAGCCGTCATCATCGCCAATCTGCCTGGAACCGAATCCGGTAACGCCATCGTAGACGTACTCTTTGGCGACGTCAATCCATCGGGACGTTTACCCTATACTATCGCGAAGAAGGAAGATGACTACGGTCCAGGCAGCAAAGTTAAGTATCTTCCTATCCCATCCGACGGTCTGGCGCCCCAGCAGAACTTCTCAGAGGGCCTATATATCGACTACCGCCACTTTGACAAAAAGAACATCACCCCGCGATTCGAGTTCGGCTATGGTCTTTCGTACACAGACTTCAAGCTGTATTCCCTCCTGATCGAAGAAAAGGGCGCTAAAACACCTCTTCCCAAGCCTCGCCCTGATGGCCTGACACCACCCAGTTACCCTACAGAACTACCCGATCCTAAATCTGTGCTATTTCCTCAAGGCTTCAACCAGGTGGAGCGATATATTTACCCATGGCTAGACTCTACAAAAGGCATCAAGAAGTCCAAACCGATGACCCCGGCGCCACCCTCTCCCCTCAGCGAGGCAGGCGGTGGCCCGGGCGGCAACCCCGATCTCTACACCACGCTCTTGACTGTATCAGCGTCATTAGAAAACACCGGACTGATCGACGGGTCTTCGGTAGTCCAGCTCTACATTGCTTTCCCACAAAACTACAAAGATCATGAGACGGGTGAGCCTGTTGACTTTCCAGTTCGTGTGCTGCGAGGGTTTGAGAAGATTCATCTAGAGAAGAATGCAGGAAAGCTGGTGCAATTCGAGGTGACGAGGAGAGATCTAAGTTATTGGGATGTAAAGAGGCAGAATTGGGTACTGCCTAACGGCGAGTTTGGTATTGGTGTAGGGTTTTCGAGCAGAGATTTGCCGTTGGAGGGCAAGTGGTGAGGTGATGTCACTTGGATAGAGGTGCAACTGGTTTGGTATTGGTGTTGGCGTTCCATTTGTGTTGGTTGTTTGTTGATATCCCATATACACATTCTAATGCTCACCTTGATCTTGTTACTATCCGTACTCCATCGCCTTCTGATGACTGTGTAACTCCGCCTTCTCTTAACAAGCTCATAATTCACTCTTCTCCTTGCTGTCCTTACCTTCAATCGGTCTTCGGCCCCTAGCAAACAAGATTGTGCGCCATAGTTTCTTGCCGGCGAATTCCATGTAACATCTCTCCTTCATCGTGGTGACATCAACATCCACGAACCCAGCTTTTGTGAAGAACTGCTTCACGCCGTCGATGGTGAAATGCGGGACCACAATAGAGGCTTCCATCTTCTTCCGAAACTCAGGGGTGCTGTCATTGACATCGTGCTTTTTCTCAGTGTCATAATGGTGGCCATGTGATTCCAAAGTCTTATCACCGCCCTGACGATGGTGATGTCCATGCCCTCCATGCCCTCCATGACCATGACCATGCTCATGATCATGCACAGCATGATTCCCCTCACTCCCTTGGATCGGCCGCCCATCCTCCCCAGCCAACAAATCCCCTCCCTCCAAGAAATCACTAATAACCAACACACCACCGGGCCTCAATCTCTCCCTCAACCGACCAGCAGCAAAGCCCACATCCTCAAAATGATGGAACCCAAACCCCACAGCCGCAACATCAAAGTTCCAAAATGCCGGTCCTGATAGCGCTTCCGGCCGAGCATCAGATTTAACAAACAAGTCACCCACCACAGCACTAACAACGTCTTCAGAGAGCCCAGCTTCGCGAGCGCGCGTGTTGTATGTGGATACCATATTGGGGGATACATCGATACCAAGGGTTTGGGTGACGTAGGGTCCAAAGACACGTGTCATGAGGCCCGTTCCGCATGCATAATCCAGGAGACGGACTGGGGTGGTGGCATCTGGGCTGGATCCAGTATTGGTGAAGGGGATACCGATCCAAGATAGGTCGGCGCGGAGGGCGTCGGCAACCCGGTCATTGACGACTTTGAACCAGGGTTTGCTGTCGTACGAGTCGGATATGGCACTGCAGTATGTTCAGTATTTAGATGATCGATATATTTTGGGGGTAAGGGTAGGGTGTACTCAAAATACCGACGGTTGGCTTCGGCGTAGCTCATCTTGAATGGTGGGTGGGGGTGGTTTTTTTGTGAGTGCAAGGGTGGTTGTTTGGTAATTGTAGATATGTTCACGTAGTGTTGGTGTGTATAGGGGTTGTTTTGGGACTGAGGGGATGAGTGGATTTGGATAGTTTAGGGAGGATTCAATATCCCTTTTTATGTATTGAAGAAGGCTGCGAGGATGGAAATAAAGTCGCCGATCTGCGTCGGAGACATATGTACGCTAAGCCTCTATTGGTCGAGCATAGCTGATTGGGCGGGGAAACATGCAGTATACAACGATTTATGTCTGGATCCGGCAATGATGCTGCGAACAAGTGGCTGGAAGAACTACCAAAGTGTAAGTTAATTTAGTCAATGTAAAGATGTGCGGTCTTCCAAGTGCCGCCCGTTTAGTGTCCGATATGTGGAGACAAGTTGCCGGAGACATTTTTGGTATCAATCCACAAGTGCAGAAAAGCCTTCGTTGACTGCGACCCCAAACTCCCCGTCATGATTGATGATGAATGATTCGTTTCAGCCGATGCATGAGAAGAGCTCTAGCTGTCGTGAAATAGAGTGATTCACATTCCCTTCTCAGCTTGCTTAATTGCCACTCATCCGAGACCCATTCGCCCACATGTTCGTGCCGTGTAATGTCATAAGAATATCCCTTCCATGTTGCTAACATTTCCTTCCTCAGATGGATTGATGCCGCCTCCAGAGTGTTGATTTTGTAAGGCTTGTTGCCGCGCAAGGCCTTCTTCTCTTTTCCGCCGCTTTCTGGCGTCTGCATCTTCCCAATCTGGCCTGGATCCACCCGTCGAGAGCTTCGGTTCGTAGGTATCCAAAAGGGCCTTGCGAAATCGGCTTATGCGATCAAAATTGATCCTGAAGCGTTCGTTGGCAATGTCGACCAATGTTCGCAAACACCGCTGATCTACCAGGGCAGTGTTACTCCCACCGCCGTCTTGATAGCCGATAATGGAGTCATATGCATACCCAGCTGACCGGACTGCCACGATGGGGTTCGACTCTCCCGTGTTCGCTGATCCTAGGCTCACGGCGCCGCTCTCCCGAAATCCGGCAGCCAAGGCGGCAGTGAGGACTTTCTGAGCATGGTATATTGATGCAGCCAGGATATGGAGTATCTGTGCCTTGTCAGAGTTTGCAGAATTGCCGCAACAACCAAGATTACCATAGGTTCAAACTTGAGATGAATATATCTGCAGGAGACACTAGGTGGTTCATCTCTCGTTTCAGCCTTCTGCAAGCCAAATTGTGACATGAAATCATGATTTGCTTCTACACGCTCAACAGGCGTGTGTGAAATGAACAGCCATGCACCCCCACCACCTTTGCCTCCTGGGCCAGCACGTGACTCTTCTCCTTCAAGCGCTGAATCCGATGCTTCGGTGTCTGCTTTCCGCCCTTCTAAAAACACACTAATGCGCCCCGAGCAGCTGCTTGTTGTAACTAGACCTTGGAGCCTGTTGATCTTGCCGATTAGATCCCGAATAGGCGCATCAACAGAGCCTTTTGGCGACATGTCGTGATACTCGCCATCTGGAGCATCGAGCTGTTCCAAGATCTTTCGCTTGCGAGCTTCGAAGCGAGTCGGCATGTTTGTCGTGCTCCGTGGTTGCGTGGGAACTCGTGACAACGCGCTGTATTTTCGCGTTCGAGTGCGTCATTGGTGGTCTGTGCGTGCATTCCCTTCCACACAACCACGTAGGCATCTACAGTCACAAACAGGCATCCCGCTTATCAGTTTCGCGAACCGCCCAAATCGACATCATGCCACGCAAAGCAACCAAAAGTGCTAGTGCCTCAGCTTCGAGGAGCTCGTCCAAACGTCCCGCACCGGAGGTTCCAGCAAGGCAGTCTAAAAGAGCACGGGCTACGGTTAGGAAATCTTACGTCGAGCCTGAAAGCGACACAGATAATGAGGGGGACAAAGCAAAGAAAGTTCCACTAGCCAGCGATGACGACGACGGTGTAGCATCTGACTACAAGGAGCATAGCGACAAGGACCCATCGTCGGAATCTGAGCACGATGAAACTGCCAGTGATGATGATAGTGAGAGCAAGCGGGCAACTCCAAGAGGAGGCACCATTAAGGACCTTGCTATACACAAGAAGGTCGCTGCTGAGAAAGAGCTGTGGAAACCTGGAGCGAAACTTGCGCCAGGGACGCAACTGGTTATCAAGAAGCCAAAGGCCCGAGATGCAGGCGACACACCATACTTGGATCATACAATCCATCCAAACACAATGTTGTTCCTCAAAGACTTAGCAGCTAACAACGATCGTCAGTGGCTAAAGCGTAGGTGACCTCTATTACGCTCCATACCATGAAGCGCCGTACAACTGCTCGCTAACGTTTATAGTCCATGACCCTGATTTTAGAGTTTCGTTTCAAGATTTCACAACGTTTACAGAGAAGGTATCAGAGAAGATCATTGAGGCAGACGAGACCATTCCTGAACTACCAGTCAAAGACGTCGTGAGTGTTGACGATTGGGTTATTGTTAGAGACACCATTAATTCGCATAGATCTACCGAATTTACAGAGGTGAGTTTAAGCATGGTTGTAGTCGGACTGCGCTCACAAACCAAGACATTCGGTTTTCGAAAGACCCAACCCCATACAAGGTGAGACAACGATTCGACTTTACGCAGGGAGAGTAGACACACGCGGTTGGAGTCGTATCTGAAGGTGCAGGGACATGATGTGTTGCCCATCTAATCGTGGGTCTACGCAATCTTGTCTCCGCCCCGAAAGATAGCTTCGTCACTGCGCTTTGTCATGGCGAAGTGCAAAGCAGGCTGACCTGATCTTAGACCTACTTTTCTGCGGCTTGGTCAAGGACTGTGAGTTACACCTATGCAAGAGTCTATGTGGGCCATACACTGACTTCGTACACAATTAAAGGGACGCAAAGGGCCTTACGCGCACTACTACATCCAGGTGCAACCCAATGGTGGGAGCTTTGTAGGTATGTTTGATTCTCTTCCTCTCTCGCACGTGCGCAGGCGCCCTCGCCACGAAGCTGCCGTAAAACCCCAAACGAAGCGAAGCGCAGCGCAACCTCATGGCCGCCTCAATTCTTCTTTCGATTCAATGCGCATAAAGTATGCATTTATATCCAATGGTGGCTGCCGTGAGATTGAGAACGAGCCGAGACCTTGCGGCTTTTCTCCTCGCGTGGCCGAGTCTTGCACTCCATACTGTATTTTGCCGTGGCACGACCGCCACCCCATGGATGACAACGAATTGTCATTAGTGTGATTGGCGATCCTGCTCAGCGCTGAACACCATCAAGCCTGGGAAATAGATGCTCATCATACCCCGCTGCTTGGCCTAATGTTCCTACTCGCGGTCAGACAGCGTAGCGTAGCATCGCAATCCCCAGTGTTATGCTGTGAGATATTTGTGGGAGGATGTTTCGGCTCGTTCTGCGGTTCGGTCGTGTGTAGTGCGATTTCGTTGGGATGATACTCTCATCTTTTGCGTTGGCTGCATAGTCATCTCAAGTAGCAACACACGACGGCGCAATGACATTTTCGGCGATGTCTAACCACAGTTGTGTTTATACTCGCACAGGCATACGCTGACTTTGGAAGGTGGTGGCTTCTGGCAGCCGGACGCGACAACCCTCGCCAAACTTCGACGTGACATCGACCGCAAACCGCACAAGATCAAGGCAGTTCTGACTAACCCTAGTATCCGGGAGGCATTCCTCGGTGGTGTTAAAAATAACGAGAAGAAAGCTGTCAAGGCTTTCACGAATCTGTCGATGAATAAGTCAAATGCTCTGAAGCGTAATCCCAAGGTGAGTTCCTTTTGTTTTGCCTTTCCTTACAAGAGACCGTTGTAATATCACTAAGCAGGAAGATGGCCGTGGCGCGTCTCTACTACAGATTTTCTGTAAGGGTAGAACAGTTTTGGGATGGTCGCGCAACAGCTTTGGCGGGATCGGGTGTCCTCCGCAGCCTGGCACAGATCAGCTCCAAAACTAGCCCGGAAACTTCCCGCCTACAGGGATGCATCTCATGAAACTCATCCGCTACACTATCTTGCTAACGGCACACGACAACGATTACGTCCAACTAGGCTACAGTCTCGTACTGGAGGGTTCTGCGTTACAACCGTGTGCCGTCCGGCAAAATAGAGTTTGAAGCCGCCCCGCACTCACCAAGTTGAGCTGAGTTGAACTTGTCATAGCTAGTACTCCTTCAACGGGCAGGGTTGTGTGCTGGCGGCAGCGTCACTGCCCAGTTGCGAAGTTTATTTATGGACAACCTTCAGTGTCACTTGGCTTGCTCAGGTGTGCTGACAACTCTCAGGGATATGACCATGATCACAAAGATATTGATCTCCTGCGGCTCCGCAATTTTACCATGGGGCAGAAGCTTGCAGACGAGGAAATTGTCGGTAATGGAGGGTTGCAGCGTGTGGGTGAGCTCATAGCCAGTATGGTGCCTTTCGTAAGTCCAACGTTTCGTATCCTTGACGTTGATAGCATACCGCTTTGATTGGACAGGAAAAGATAGGAGCGGCGGCAAAATGTTAGGGACGTGCCAGTACATTGCAAGCCATGGGCTGACGGTAGTGCCGGCCAGTAGTGGGTTGGCACTGCGGTCATCCGCCCATGATTGCATGGTTGAGGCGTGGAGAGAGGCTAGAGCAATCTTGCTGAGGGGTTGCACATGAAGCCGCTAAACAACTGTGGCAGATCACCTATCTGAACAACATCGCGATGCCCGACGATGACACGTCAGCCTCGAGCGACGATGATGGAAGCGCTGCCGAGCGTGACAATGACAGCGGCGCTGCAGAGGATGACGAGGCTTGATGTAGGCAATTCCAACAACGCATGTTCGAGGCGCGGTTCTTCCAGCCGATGTCATTTGGATGCCCACATTGGCGGGGCGTGGAGGAGTGGGCCACACAAGCGCGAAGCCCGCCAATAGACGCCTGTGTAACCCTGCGGCAGTGGCGCTGACTGGCTGGCCCCAACCCATGTTGCATTAGCTTTACGCCCGTTCAAGCTGCGTGCGGGATCACGCAGCGCTAGACGGTCACCTGACTTAGCGGCCCGAGTAGGGCCGAGAGATGCGGGACTAAAATCTGGCTAGCCCCAATAGGAAAAGCCTTCCCACCCCCTGGTCCCAGTTCTGTCGCTCAGGCGCGGGCCTGCCGTCTTTCCTTAGCGCCTCATGTTGGGTTCCAGCGAGCTAGGGGAGGAGGCAGCACACAGCGCTCACTTTTCGCTCGTCTTCCATGATGACCCAGTTTGCATGGCTGACTGCATCGACACGGAAGTTTCGTCCATGGCAGTGCAGAAGCGAGGTGTACAGCTACGGCTTCGTACAATCCGCCCCATCACCTGCCCTCTCCTCAGTGTCCTTTTGCGCACTGTGACATGCTGTACACGTTGCGTTAGACTTTACACGGCCACGGCCCGAGGCGCACTCGTTGTCTGTCTGGGATGCATGGGTTTCCGCCCTGACGCGTCTGATCAGGGCCAGCTGCATTTCACGACGATGGCTTCAGCGACTCTTGATCGGCGCCTTGAGTCGCGGGCGGTTAGTTGCTGCATCGCGCAGCGCCATGCACTCGCAGGAAGTGGAAAGTCGAGCGGCTTATACTCTTCGGTCACACTTGACGTCGTGTAAGCATGACGCGAGCAGCTCCAACGCGAAACCTTGAGAATCACTGCCCACAGTGCCGATTACACCGCGAGTCTGAACGTTTTTGCTCCCACCAAGCTGTGAGGCCCTTTGAAACTTTAGCACGTCATCAAAAGGCGGTGTGTTTGTAAGGCAACTCGTTGTGCCCTTTAATCCCACCGTCCATCACACCGATGAGCCGCTGAGATTTCGTTCTTCCGCGAATTAGCACGCTTCGGGCTGATCTATTGACCCGCAATGGCTTGCGTCCGCTTATCCACCCCTTCCGCGCCTGTACAAGATACTACCGGCGTTTGTGACACAGCAAAGGCAGAGCCTGTCGTCTTACCCTTTTTGGCCCTCCCGCCGGGTTCAGTAGGGGGGGGGGGGGGGGGGGGGGGGGGGGGGGGGGGGGGGGGGGGGTGGAATACCGCCTCTCCGATAGGATGTCGTCCCCTCATACGACTACTGCAAAGACGGAGCTTCTGTGTTGAACCATCAGCATAATGCGGTACTGCGGCGCGTCCACAAGCATCAACAGAAAGCAAAGGAATGCGTGCACACACGGATGCAAAAAAAACCATCACCAGACTGACCACGCCTCTATCGCACCAGCACACCGTAACAGATCGGTGAGTGTTGTTTTGTTTTGCAGTGATCACGGACGTGCTGTGGAAGCATTGTCTGCGTGCTTTCTGCCTGTCAGACACTAAAAACGGTGGCACAGGCTACGGTTCGTCTCGGAGGCTTGACGATATCTTCCCGCCTGATATATCTGCATCTGGATTTACGTGCAGATGGCGATACACGAAACGCGGCACAAGCGACATGGCTGCTTGCACTGCTTATGGTGACACAGATAGGCAGCCCTCCGCAATCTCCAGCTATGCTATACATATTGCGGGAAGGCTTCGGTGACACAAAACTTCGTTAATCTAAATATCAACGGAACACAGGCGGGAATTCCACACCTCGTCCCGGGCCGTTGACACATACACACACATACACACATGGTACCAACTAAGCACGCGCAAAGTTGCGACGTCCATGAAAACCAACAACCATGGCTGAGCATCGCCTACGCTCCGCGCCCGCAGCGGTGGCGAGCGTTGCGCGGCTATTTGCTTGGGTGAATCGACCGAGGCGGCTGACGATCACACCCAGAACAGATCCCTGGTTAATCTACCCCACAATCCGTTCACTTGGTGTAACCATCACCAGCGGCATTTAACGGCACTTTTTTTTGCTGCGACGCGTGCAACACAAGGCTGCTGACAATTGTTTATTGCCATGGTAGCAAGCCGCAGCATGGGCCGATTCTCCCAGGCCGACTTAACTCCAGACGACTGACTGCATCGGTCCTCATCTATCGTGGGCTCGTGACTGACTCAACGGCCGGAATGCGGTGTGGCAGACAATCAAAGTACAACAATAATTAAACGCGATTGGCTGCAGCCCGTCAGCCTGCTCGATACAGTTCCAATAAGTGAAAAGGGTACCCGGGGGGGGGGCTCTCGCATGCGCACGATGGGATTTTACCCGTCAAAGGAGCAAATGCAAGGCACATGCCAGCTGGAAAGCTGAGATTTGCCCAAGTCAGTAGAATACTAGACAGGGGGACGTGTTGATTGGTTGATTTAATTTGACCGAGACCTGGACAATGGAAAACCAAGTAATGAGATTCAGTGGGCCATCCGCCTCAATCTCGAGGTGGAGGGACGGAGTGTTTTTCTGGCACGTGTGGATAGTCACGAACTACTACTACTACTACTACTAACGATTCCTTGTTGAAAGAGTCGGCGTCGTCACCTATATGCAGCCAGTGGAAAATAGGCCGGCGAGATGCCGAGGCTGAATGCGCCCTGGGCGTTTCGCCATTCTCCATGCTACCGTGCCTACATCCGCACCTGTCCGAGATTCGTCACCAGCGGGACATCCGGCACCGCCACTACCAAAGGCGATTTGACAAGTGCCGTTGACTATCTGGCATCGTCTGGTGTCGAGAATTACGGAGGCGTCGAATCAACGGCGCAAAGAAGGCGTTTTGCCATGAGCACGAGTTCACGAGCCTTCGCTGGCGCAAGAGATGAACGGTTTGCCAAATTGTGGAGGCCAGATTGAGACGCGTGATTCGAGGACGAAAGTGGGCTACGGCGCATGCCACCTGTCTTATATGAAGCAACAGCAAGCTGAGGAAAGAGGAAGTTGGTGCCAGCTATTTTTTTGCCTTGACACGCAAGACTGGCCAGAATAGGCTCTATTACTAAGCAGCTTGTGGATTCGAGGGAAACTACTACTGTTGTTGCTTTGGGCGAGCGGTTCTCCCGGCGCAAGACATGGGCTCTCCTGTACACTGCCCCGCGAAAGGAGTGCCTGAAGTCGCCGAGACGCACCGGCATGTCCTTGACTAGCGAGCAGAGGGCAACTTATCCTCACGTCACAGCAGACTAAGCACATGTGGTTGCTAAAGTGTTACACGCACCAACAGTTAGACAAGGATGTTGCCGTCCTTGTTGAGCAAAAAGACTGATGCCCTGAATTGATTAGCCCTATCAGACATGGCAGCAAAATGAAGAAGACGGCAGGCGGCATCCTGGGGCTCGAGGAAAGGCACATTTGTGATCCCTGCGTGTGCGTGGATCAAGATGCGGGAGGTCACAAACAGTCGTCACCTCGGACGACTAGATTGTCGAGCGCCGTCACGATGCATGTGTAGGAAAAAAGCATGGCAGCAGAACTGGCAGCAGGTGCAGCAGGTGCAGCAGTAGCAGCAGCAGTAGCAGCAGCAGCAGCAGCAGAGCAGCGGGTGGCCGGGGCCAGCACGCACGGTACGACCTTGCTGACCGGACGCAGGCGCGTACCGTGGTTTGTGAGCTGTCGAACGCGCGAGCTATGGGCTTGGCAGACGAAGCGACACGAGGGACGCAGAGACGGGCCGTAGACGATTCAAGAGCCCGAGGTGGTTCCATGAGTCGAGGCGACTGTGCCACCATGGGACGCATGCGGGCTGCAGGCGCCGGGTAGGCTCTCGCACAAGCGCGGTGCAGACAGCGCAGAATCGGGCGGCGAGTGCAGGCGGGCGGCAGAGTGACATGGCGGATGAGGTGGCCCTTGGGGCTTCTAGAGTATTCATTGCGGCGGCGTGTGTAGGTAATTAAAGGCTCGTAGATCACAGCGCGACGGGAGTCCCCGAGGCTTGGCGAGTCACACATCTCAAGCAAGCTGCCGGCCCGCAGCAGCATCATGCACATGGGTGGTGGACAAGGTTGAGAGAGCGGTCATGACGGCCATGGTCATGGGCATGGGGCATGGGCGGTCAAGGCAGCCCATGCCATGGGCGCGGCCATACTACAGAGGCCAGACAGCAAGGGGCGAGGAGCGGCGCTGCGCTGCGCTCGTAGTTTGGGGGTGCGAGTGCGACGTGGTAGGGGCGCCTCGTATGTGTACGAGCGTGTAGCTCGTCGCCGCGCGGGTGGAGGTGGTGGTGGTGGAGGTGGTGGTAGCGGTAGCGGTAGCGGTAGCGGTGGTGGTGGGCTGCACGTCGAATGCGAGTGAGGGTGCGGCATGGCCTTTAGCGCGTTTGGCGGACCGTCGCCGTCGTCGCTGCATGGGGCGGGCAGGGATAAAAACGCCATCCCAGCAGAGGCGGCGAGAAGGTTGAGTTCGGGCACGCGGTGGGTAGTAATAGCGGCCGCTCCAACCTGAATCTCCTTTTTCGCTTCCACGCTCTTGGGTCCCGTCTGTCTCCTCCACGCGCTTCGAGAAGCCTCTCACTCCACAGCCCTCCCTCGACCGACTGCCTGCCTGCCTCCCTCTCCAGGCTCTCTCTCGCCCTCGACTGCTGCTGCCCGTCGCCTCACACCCTCAGCCGGCCCAGCGCAATTCCCCCGACCCGCCCCTCTCGGCCAGGCTTGGCCCCCGTCCGTCGCCCAATTTGCACTGCCCATCGTCCTGCTCACCTGCAGCCGACCTTGCGGCCCGCTTGCCAGTCTTTTGTGACACCTCACCCGCCCCCCAGGAGATCTCCCGCACCACCACACGACGGCCTCTTTGCTGCCAGCTGCCAGCTGCCCTAACCGCCGTGTAGCACTGGGAGAGAGCGCGCCGTGACAGCACCACGTTGCGCCCGCCATCCACCACGCCAGCTCCACCGCCCACGCAAGACATGTTCCCTCACCAGGGTGGCCAAGGCCAGCTTCCCCCCCACTGGCAGCCGCCCACTGCCCAGCAGCCGGCGAATGGCTCGTATGCGCAGCCTCCGCATGTAAGTACCTTCTGTCAGTCCGGCTGCAGTCAATTACGCGTGGCTGCACGTCATCTGTTGTCCTCGGCAACCTGGGGCCTGGGTGACAGCTCGCTGACACTTGACGTCCGTCTAGATGAACACCACGCTCCCACCTCCGCCGCCCCAAGAGCCCCGACCCGACATGGCTCAACATGCTCAGTACCAGCACCAGCACCAACACCAGCAGCCCTACCGCCTGCCCGGCCCCAACGAGTGGACACGCGCTCCTCCTCCGCCAGACCCATATCGCCAGCAGCCACCACCACCCCCCCAATATGTCCAGCAACACCACCAGCCGCCAGCCCCTCGACAGCGCACTGCCATTGCCTGTCGCTACTGTAGACGTCGCAAGGTACACCACGGCCCACACATCCCAAACAAAATTGACTCAAGACTGCCTGCTTACCTTGCCTAGATCCGCTGCTCAGGCTTCGAGGCGACTGAAGACGGTCGTTGCTCCAACTGCATGAGGTTTAACCAAGACTGCATCTTCACCCCAGTTTCTGCCCAGACCCAGGCCTTTGTTCCTGCCCACACAGTCTGGCGCGGTGTCGGACAGCCACCGCCCATGTACGGCGCCTACGGCCAACCGCTACCTCCTGCCAGCCACGGCGAGCCATATGGTCAGCCCTCGCGCCAGCCCCAGTATCTGCCCAGCCCCACTGCAGGTCCGTACCCAGCTCATTCTGACTATGGCCCGCCCAGTGCTTCTCCAGATGAGGCGAGCCGTGACGCGCTGGCAGGCAGGAAGAGACTCCACCCCGAGCCTCACACGCCTACCCTGCCTCCGCCACATCCTGGCTCAGCGTCGCAGGCCCCTCATCGAGGCACTGGAGAGGGCTATGCCTATCCAGAGCCACCGTCTCTAACATCGGCTGCTTCAACAGCAAATACGCCCACCCCTTACTCCTCCGCGCCTCCGCCCGCCCAACCCTATTACGCCGCACAGCCTCCGCGTCAAGGCTCTCCACAGAGCGCCTATCGCTACGAGCCGAGTCGCACCTCTTCCTCGCCACACTCTCAAGCACCCAACACCCCCGGTGCCCCTCCCACGCCCTATTACGCAGCTCCACCGCAGCCCAATGGCGTCCTGCAGCCACCGCCTGCGCGCACTGATGGCAGAACCCCACCGCCACCGCCGCCGCCGCCGCCGCCGTCTACATCGCAAGCCCCGACTAGACCCAGCATGCGCATCAATGACCTCGTAAGCGATAATGGTCCTGCCCGCAGCTCGACCGATTCTTCCATGCTCAACATGCTCAACCGCCGGCCTATGTAAAAGAAAAAAAGAAAAAAATCTGTCCCGTGCAAGTGGAGACGTTCTCTGTAGCTGGTCTTCCGAGAGCGCTACACACATGGCATTAAGCGAAGAACAAAGAGCAAAAATCTCCCGTCGAATCTGTCAGCCGTCATTTACTGCTTTCCCATGTACAATCTGTGTTTTTGTCCAATCGACGTTTGCTATTGCAAGGAGTTCTGGCTGGCAACAGCGTGATTTCTGGGCGGACTTCTGAATCTTTTCAAGAGCGACAAAGAACTTTCGACGTTTTTTTTCCTTTATTTTAATACTCACGCATCCATCCTACTGTCCCTCCCGGTTTTCCATCTCGAGTGTGACTAAACTACTATACTGGGTGGTTATTCTGTCTTTTCCCGCAATCATCTAGAACTGGGGTTGCATCATCAAATGGAGGCTTCGTTGATATTTGCATCATCGTAGCGTGGGTTTGGTCCAGCTTCAACGTGCTTCGCTGCACATGGGCTGAGGTAGTGGTCGCTTGTGCTTTTTGGTTAGTTTTTCCTTATCGCATGTCTTACGTCGTTTTTCGCGGTATTCCCCTTCATAGCCTGTCTCTACCGCATCGGAAAGTCTATATAGGAACTATTATTGGTGGGTGGCAATCTGAATTTTAAACTCGCAAAGCACCTTGGGAAAACTGAGGTTTCTCTCGCATTATCCTATACGGTGTGGCTTCTTTTATTTTTCTTTTTCGTTACTAGCTATCTAAATTGGAGGTGTTTTCCTAATGTAATGCTTACTCCACCCTTTGCACATTTTGGTGAATGGAGCACCGCGTCTGGCGCATGCCAACCCGGCGGTGGTGCTCTTAGAAGCCGGAACTCCGAGCTCATCTCTCGTCCGTCGAACTGTATCTCACACTCCAAGCCGATCTTACAAGCTCACCCATCGCTCTTGCCTACAATTCCGACCAGCCTGGCCCTGTCCAATCACAATGCCAAGCCACGTGTGAGTAATGGACTCTGACATCACATGGTGCGCCACACATGACAAGCCATGCAGGGCAACCAGACATGGCAGGTACACGATAGCGGGTACGCACGTGTTGTGCCTTCCATTTCAGGGCAGCACGTCCCCGCGGAAAAAGAAAGAGAGAGAGAAAGGGTGACGACCAGACTCAGCCATCCGCGTCTATTGATTGATCTTGTTCCCATGGAAGCAAATTTTGTTGCGGCTTCGATCGTACCGCTACCGTACCAAGGCTTCGCTGACATTTGCCTGACAGGTGTACGTGCATGACCTCAATTACGCGTACACTCCAAGGCACAGTACAGTACTTGTACCACGGTACAGACTCGGGGTCTCGGCGTGCCGGAGCGCTGCTACCAGCCACGTCTCGATCTGTCAGTCTCGAGCTACATCGGCACGGGACGCGATGGGATCCATGGTAGACGGGCAAATGGAATATTCATCTCAGCCCGTCGAACTAGAACGGTCGCCGTCTGTCGTTGTATTTTATTTTTTCTTCGGTACGGCGCGCGTCCTGGCATGCACGATGTAATCAAGATGATTTCATCACTACCAGTTTTCGCGAAATTCTTTGCTGCTCACTCAGACGCAGGGAGAAGACCTGAATCGCAAAAGTCCGATCATGGTTCGGATGGACGGACTCACATACCTGCAGCAACACGTGCCACCACAGGTATCAGTTGAGGCTCTAGATTTCTAGTGTACCACGATTTTGCTTTTGGGCAGGTAAATGGGCCCTCAAAACTCTATTACTTTTCTGTCCCTTGTAGCTACCGTGCCGGTTGCAGCATCGTACCCAACCGAGGTTCTGGCTCGCATGTCTGCCAAGGTTGACCTGATGAACGAATGGCTTGGCCGTAGGACTGTCTCACATCTACTGGGCTATTGACAACGCCCGCCGTTGCGCATTGGTTTGGCCGCTATAGCGTACCGTTCCAACCCTCGACTTGGCTAACGGAACGGTGCGAGGAGAGAAAAAGAAGGGGCGTGTTTGATTCGTTGCTGAGCCGGGAGTAGCTCCGTCCTGAGAACTGCCAGAATCATGCAGGGCAACAAAAATTAAATCGACAGCATAAAAAAAAAGAACCGTGGTTCCAAAGTAAAATAGCGTACCGCTCTTTTTTTTGGGGGGTGGGGGGGGGAAAGCTGCCTCAACCCGATGCGTTCTCCTTTGCCCGGCACGAGCAACTATCCAGCTGACTTTTTTTTGGTCTGCACTAATTAATTGTCCCGCGGGTAGGTAAGCAGACAGTTCAGAGTCTCTTTTTCTTTTCATGGTTCAGGGTTCCGGCCGTGGAATCACTCGGATCTGAGAAGGTATGTCATCAGCTAACAACCACAAGGTCATGAATCAATACTAGCCCGTCTTCGTTTCAGTCGAGTAAGGAATATCATGATTCTTCCACAAAAGAG
Source organism: Alternaria gansuensis (assembly GCA_009289805.1). Classification (NCBI taxonomy): domain Eukaryota; kingdom Fungi; phylum Ascomycota; class Dothideomycetes; order Pleosporales; family Pleosporaceae; genus Alternaria; species Alternaria gansuensis. The sequence continues at coordinate 108,427 of WBOK01000047.1, read as the reverse complement.
CCAGGAACAGGGGAGGAAGGGGTGGAGGGGCGGCGGCGAACGCCCTTTGTGGTTGCGACTCGCCTTTCAGCCGATCGCAATAGTAATCCCTCACGAATTTCTAGGATACATCGCTGTAGACGGAAACGAACGTGCCCGAAACAAAATTTACTCCAACTCCGAATTCGGACTGAACAGGCTAGCCAAATAGTCGTTGCCCGTCACGGGACGGTGCGAGCAGAAGTTTCGGACTGGGATGTTCGATGTCGCAAGGCCTTGACTAAGCTGAGTCGAGCAACTGCGGGCCCTGACCTTGTCCCTTCCTTGTCTACTCTTCTTAGTGTACCACTCTTTGTCTCTCTTGCTCCCTCTCTCTCTCTCTCTCTCTTTTGACTTCGCAAACACAATCTCCGGAGGGGACAAGTCCGAGTCTCTTGGTAGAGCTGTAATGGATAGGCAGGTAGTGCTTACCGGAAAAACAGTTTCAACGGAAAATAGGGCACGAAAGCCAGGGTTCCAAGCGCCTCGAAAGCAGTTTTCTCGCTGCCCTTGCATTGCCACAACCCCTCCAACTGGCTGGCTGGCTGTCTGGCTGCCTACCTGTCACGTTCCCTTGGCAACAACACACGGTCCTATTTTCTTGCGTGCTTGCAGGAGCAAGTACACGACGCAACCCCACAAGTTTTCCTTGCTGCTGGCCAAGTCAGAGGGGGGGTTGCTGAGCTGTGCTATGCTATGTGCTGTAAGCGTTGTCAGTCGCGGCAAAAAAAATAGGATTCCCACCCTGGACCCATTTCCTCCGTGCCATCCCCCTTGCAAAATGCCCCAACACACATGCCATGCTGTAACCGAGTTGACCCCAAAAGTGCCACGTACGCCTGCGACTCCATCAGTTCCGCCGCCCGAGCCGTGTGTGTACTCGCATGCCCGACAATCACATTTTTTTCATCACACAAGAAACGGCGGGAAGCAAGCTGCCTTGCCTTGCCTTGCCTTGCCTTTCTTCACTCCAAAGAAAACCATGCCACATGCGCTGATTCGAACCGAATCGTCTTCCCCCCCTGCCGTGCGTAACCGCAAAAGCCACAATCATGCGTCTGACAACACGCCATTATCCTCCCTATACGTGTCTACCGACCCACGACCAACTAACCAACTCAACAAAGGCTCTTAAAGCGCTTAAAATTACCATATGCATATCCATCCCTTCTCCCTTCCCCATTCAATCGCACCTCCAACGAAAACCAGCGGTGAGCCCTTCTGACCTTACCGACCCTGGTACTTTGACCTTCTCCGTGCCCACCATTGCCTCCCATCCCTGAGTGCCCTGTAGCATCAGCCCCAAGGACTTAGCGTACCGTGTTTCTTGCAGCGGAAAAGGGATTAGTTTGGCTGGGTTTGGGGCGGGGGGGCCATGTGCGTGCGGTAGGGATCTGGGTTCATGCGCCGGTCCGCAACATGTCAGGTGGGGGGGGGGGGGACGAGATTGCAAGGGGACGGAATGGAGGGGTTTGTGGTAACGGTGTTGAATTTGCATGTTGTGTGTGTGCGCGTGTGGGTGTAGGTGAAACGAGGGAGATTGTGAGGCTTGGACGACCCAGCAGTACAGAAGATGAATAGAGTTAGCAAGGTCGGTAGACCCGCCCCAGAATTTTACGAATTGTTATCGAATTTGCTCTTACGATGCCACAAGTTGAATCCACAGGAGTGATGGCAGGTGTGACGGCAGTGGAATATCCACCGGTCTGGCTGACCAACTGCATAGAATTGACGATACGGTCGTTAGCAGTGGCAGCAGTATGTCCGCCGATCTGACTTGCCATGGCGGGTGCTGGCGGTTCGCACAGGTCGAAGTTGGGGGCGCGGTATGGATCGTCCTCCGTAGTCTCTAGGAGAGCTTCATCTTATAGAGGAGGCAAGCTGGCTAGCTGTACAGGGTACTTGGAAGGGCATTTCCACCGACAACCTGGGATGCTCATTGCTGGTAAAAGCTGGCTGGCCAGCTGTTGCCTTTGGGCTTGTGATGTCCACGACACACACCACGATCTTTATATTGTTTACATTCCTTTGAGGAATGGAACAAGCAAGATATTATTGTTGATGTGCACAGTTGCCATGTTGAATAGAGCTCTGTGATGCTTTGTCCTCTTTCTCCTTCTCCTTCTCCTTCTTCTCCTTGTCCTCTTTCTCCTTCTCCTTCTCCTTATTCTCCTTCTCCTTCTCCTCCTTCTCCTTCTCCTCCTTCTTCTCCTCCTCCTTCTCCTCCTTCTCCTCCTCCTCTTCACCTTATTACTGCTCTACAATGCACCTGTTGATTCGGACAAGCGCAAGGGGATCAGTGGTAGACGCGTGGAAGCAAGTAAGTACAGATCGGAAGATTGATGCGTACACGTATGCGTTTTCGGCGGCCTTCAGGTCTGGTAGTCGCTTCACAAGCGATGTAAGGTTGTATGGTTGAAAAACTGGCTTGCTCTTCGAGTCGACGAGAGTTCTTGAACTGTGCGCAAATCCTGGTATCGATAAATTCATCCTATCCCAACAAAGCCCGCATAATATTGTTCAGGTTGACAGTGGTGGGCCAGGAGATCACTCTGTGGGTGTCAACAATGAAGTCGGCTGCTTTGATCCGGTCTCCAATGGCTGACAAGGTCAAACTCTCCTACGCTGCCTGAAACTTCATCGCGAAGAGCCCAGCACCGTTGTAGAATGACGTGGACCTTGCTTTTTCGTAGTAATTACGCCGATAAGCCACGTCGAGAGCTTCCATTTCTAGGTGGTAGCCCGTCGTCCACTTTGCTTGACAGTATGATCTCCTCTGTTGCCATGTCTCGAATGCTTACCGTTAGAGCTAAAGAAGAACTTCTTCGTAGGCGCATATACTTCACATTCGCAAACTTTTTTACGTAGACAAATTGCATTCATTTGTGAATTTGACCAGCGATTTGCATGTGTACCTCGTGACGATGAAAAGCCCCAGTACGGGTGTCAACAAAGCAGTCTAATCACTTCTTCACCTTGCGTATGAGTTTCATCTCCGTCGAGCCCATAACAAGCATACTCCTGAAAGCCCGGAGAAGGTGTTGTCGAAGTTGGTCCCGAAGCTGTTGCCGCCTGGGAGCATGACGAAACAGGTCCCGTCTGCGTAGCCTTGTGGGGGGTACGACGGGTTGTATACTCGCAGTCTCATTGTAGGTGAATCCAAGAGGTGAAACTCCGCCTGGAACATTGTTGGTAGGAGGTGCGGGGCCTAGACGTGGGTTGGTGAGATAGTCATCTTCACCCATGGCATCATACAGGTTCGAGCTTGTGTGCCCACTGCGTGGTAAAGGAGACGATGGTATCCAATCCATGATATCATTTAATTTTGAGCTTGTGTGTTTACTACGTGATCCGGAAGACGGCCGAGGCTCGAAGGAAAACCTCCTGCAAGAGAAAATATCATTGCTTTCGCCTGACATAGGGATCTCGCTCCCATTGGATGGCTGCCCTAATGCTGCCGCCGCCCTTTCTAATGTTGCATTAATGGCTTCTCCTTCTTCTTCTTCTTCTTCTGTTGACTTTACATTCTGGCCGCGGAAAGCCGAAGAGGCAGCGCGTGACAAGTCGGTCGTATACCCAGATAATACTGAGTGTTTTGACTGAGGGGAGCCTGGTAGATATAATCTGAAGTCTTCTGTCTCAGATTCATTTCCTGGTTCGTTGGCTGGTACGTCTTCCCCCGGATATCCATGTGGTGCGGATCCTACATGGGCGTCATTCCTGGAGTCGTCTCCGGGTCCGTCGAGTACGTATTCTTCTCGGTCGTCGATCCTAGAGCCATTTTCTGATTCGTTGAGTATGTCTTCCGCCAGAGGGTTGTTTTCAGGGTCGTAAATAGGGCTGTTTCCGGGTGCGTTCGCGGGTTCGTCTTCTTCCAGAGCTTCATCATCCAAAGATTCAGGTGTCCCAGCGCCGCCTCGTAAAATGCCAGTTGTATTGGGTCGGTCTAATCCGGTAAGCGTGATACTACTGGATCGTTGACTGCCGTTGTTCCGCGCTCGAGGTGGCAGCACAGGTTGTCCACTGTCTTCCTGCGAGGCCTCCCAAGCCGTGTATACCTGTAGCCACCTATAGCCACTCTTCGAGGAAGACAACCAAGTTCGATAAGCGGCTGAGAGAATCCGTTGATTTGGCTTTAGCTCTAGCTGCGGATTGGGATCGACATAGTTCTTTCGAATCTGATACTTTGCGAACCCGCGCATGAACTTTACTATGCATGACTTCTTTGGTGGCGGCCACTTCTTCAAAGCAGGAACGGGGGCACCGTTGGCGGCTGTGTTTCTGGCTGTGGTTCTGGCTGTGGTTCTGGCTGTATCTTCAGCCGTGATTCTGGCTGCGGCTTCAACTTTGGCTTTGGCTTTGACTGCAGGTGTCCACTGCCTCGCCAATATCAAGAAAGACTCCTTTGTTCGCAAAGTGACTGCACTGGAATGCCAGTATCTGTGCAAGATAGTGAGTCTCAATTTGTCGTTTATAACGGGAGCCTCCTTCGACTTTTCTATGTGCTCCAAGGGGATCGGACGACGATGCGGACGGAGATAAACTAACCACGGGAAGGGCTCAACTATGATCTGTCAGTGTTTGACATCCATGGAAAAGAGAAAACCGCTCATTGGCATCATAAAGTTGTGAGGCGCGAGTTCACATACAAGTCTTTGGAGCCAGGATGCAAAAGATCTCTGAACGAGAAGACTCGTTCAAAATGACCAGTAGACCGGATATCACATTGTCCTTCTCTTCATCTGGATCGTCGGATGCAGCTTTTGGTGACGCGCGGCCGATCGTTGACCATCCAGTGGGTGCCGGAGGTCTTTGGTTGAAGGCACTGCCACTCTCAGATCTGGAACTAGCCAAAAGAGTATCGGAAGATGTACTGCCAGAAGTCGTAGTTCTATCCCTCTCCCACCATATATTCGTGCCCGCAGTTGTAGGCTGCGAGTGTTGAGTTGGACGATTGTGATCTCCGGTGTTGCCGGCGCAATGACTCTCGTTTAGGTTTGTATTGTCGATGGACAAAGTGACGTTGCTACTTGGGTAGACTATGGGTTGAATACAGCCTAGAAGACCCACTGTACAATCTGACTGCGTATCAAACGGGGAGAGGAACAATCCGAGCATTGTATCGTATGCGAATCGTTTGTATGCGGTGCCGTGTGGTGTCAGAAAGTCTGTTTGAAAGGTGAGAAGTAGTGGGGAACTTTGTGAAGTATTGCAGACTCCCGGTGCGATAATGTACGTGTCCTATGCCTCCTTCATCGCAACACATTGCAACCCTGTTGCCAGCCATACATAGGCTGGCAATCGCTGTTAGCTCGTTCCAATTCGGTGTTGTTTTTGGGTACTTCCAGCAAATTTTCTGTCGACCCAAATTTTCGCTCGGTGGTCGGAGTTTTCCTACCAAAGCTCGTCGCTTGCAACAATCTTTCCTCGTGGACTTTCGCGACCGATAAATAGAGGGCAGCTGCTTTTCAGCATTTTGGAACAATTTTTTTTTGACTACAGCACACAAATTTGGGCAACCTTTAAAAAAAATCGTACTCTCTGACTGTCGTCGTTAATTAGTTTCTGGTGCGGGTATAGCCTGTTCCGAGGTCGAAAATGCGGGTTGCGGTTCCGATTTGGATGATTCCTAGTCAGGCTTCGAAGGCCTAGTTTACCTGTCAGTGACAACTACAGAAAGTATCAGTTGTAGCAAGCCTACCGGCAGATGCTCCCTGTACACGCCTCCGTTATGACAGACAGCGAGACCGCAGTCGTTGGGATTGGTTCCTTTCGTGAATCGGCGGCCGTCATGCACGCCGGGGTCTATGATAGAAGAGGTGATACAGCACCGGTACCTTTGCTGTTGATTTCGCCCATGGTCCCACTGGTTTTGACCGTGATAGACTCACATGTGAAGAGTTGGTAAGGTGATTTCGAATGCGTCGGTGTGTCCGCCTTCTTAGATGTACCCATGGGATCCTTGGGCTCAGTAGCGAGTGAAAATGGTAGCTCTAATTCGTTACCCTGCTTGCAGTGCTGCATGTGGTCGACTTTAGGTCAAAAGCGAAGCTCGCGATTAGCTCATTGTGATTGCCTAATTACCTACAGAGGTTAGAGATTTAAACCTTACAGTAGCAAGGAACATTATAACTTCGCAACGCAACAACATTGCGAGGTTCTAATATTCGTAGCATGTGCAAGCTGCACCTAATAAGAGCACTAAACTAGCACAGGCCTAAAAGCCTGTGCACTCCCAACACCTTTCAGATTTAAGGGACGTCCCGACGCACAAGCGTCGAAACAGGGCGTCTTAGCTCTGTCTGGAATCACTTCAGATTTTACCGGCGAAGCTGTGGACATGCCGGTTGTGTGTGAGAGAGAGAAGAAATGGACGATTTTGCTGATTCGAACGCTTATAGCAGTTGAGCCTCAGTTGCGCTTACGTTCGGCATACTTCTCAAGGTGGCACTTCCTTCCCATCCCAGTCCCAGCACTTCCCTCGTCCTTCAGGCGCCACTTGCCTAATGACATCAATTAGCCTCTCTGCAACCCAGTCGCGCTCGAACAGCTTCTCCTTCTTGACATTACTCCAAAAGTCCTTGCTCAGACCTGTTTTGACAGTGCCAGGGTGCAAGGCAACTGCCATTGCGTTGTCGCCAGATGCAGTCCTTAGATGGTTGTCAAAGGTTTTTACTATCTGGTTGACACCGGCTTTTGATGCACGATAGCTGTACCATCCTCCTAGACGGTTGTCGCTGATGCTACCAACGCGAGCTGACATGATCGCCATCGTAGCTACATCTGGCAAGCCTGCCATATCTTCTTGATCCTTGTCGACGACTGCACTTTTCCTTGGGAGGAAGGGCGAAAAGTGCTTGAGCATTAACATTGGACCTAGTGTATTGGTGCGGCTACGTATCGATATGTGAAATCAGTACACGTCACACACCAAGTAAGAATGACAACGTTACTAACAATGTTAACAACGCGTCATCCGCGTTAATCTGGGCGGGTGACTTCTCCGGGAAAAGGATCCCCGGTACCATCAACGCTAGCTGAAGCTGATGAGTGCTATTGCTAAACTGCTTCTTGCAGGTTGCTGCCGCATCTGCAATAGTCGTCTCGTCTAGAGTAAGATCAGTACTCAAGCGCCGTTGTGCACATAATCGCGTATTCTAATTACCTACCCAGAACATCCAACTTCAACACCGTCAAACGCTTCTCGTCAACACTCAAGCCACCCAGCAACTCCTCCTTGGTCTTGTCGAGATCCTTTCGGGCTGTTGTAACAACGGGCGCGTTCGTAGTTTGCAATACCCGTCTTGCGAGCGCGAAACCTATGCCCCGCGAGGCCGGTGTGATCAACGACCACGGTGGCATTGTGATAGGAGCAAATAAAGGACAGAAAGAGATGCCATGGTCGCGACAATCTTGTGATGCTTCGCAAGCTTTGCGAAAGTAGTCGGGGCGCGATCGATGATGACATACTTGCCCTGTCGATCGGCTAATTTGGTCCAGGCTAGCGTTCACTCACTAGCGCATCGCTTGACGATGGGCATCTTCTCCTCACGTTGTTCACGTGCTTCAGAAGACACCTTTCATATGAGGTCTTTTAAAATCTCTGAAAAGCCTATGCATTCCTATTCAATCGACATCTTGTCGCAGCTGCGCCATTCACCTTCAGCTGCGGGTCCGGGATGACGCACCACAATTCTGCCACAAAACGCAAGTATAGAGAATTCTCAAAGCCCCATTGCCCGCAGCGTTTTGACTTCACAGCCAAGATGTACAGAAGAAACACTGCAGTTCTTGCGGTCTCTTAGTCGCAGTAGACTTCGATGTCGAAGTCGAAGTCGTCTTTAGAGGAGACCGCCATGGCAACTCCTGCGCTCGCCATCTGCACATCATTATCCGTCTATGCTTGCTGCCGACGTTTTGCCTCTCGCTCTTCATCGTCTGCCATCTGTTTCTTGACCCACTTGTCGCGCATTTCATTCTTCTTGGTATGTCGCGCAGCAGCGTGCTTCTCCCTAGCGCTCAATTCCTCCTTCGCCCTATCAATCCTGGTCTTCAGCTCTTTCTCTGCAGTCATGGTGCTCTTTGGCGTGTTGCGATGTGCTCTGAATTGTTCTTCTTTGGCCTTTAGCTTTTCCTTTAACGCGCGCAGACCGCTATCCACTTTATTGAGCCTATCCTTGATGTCCACTTGTGCAAGTCGAAGCTCCTCATCCTTGTCATTCCGAGCCTGGTGCTGCTTTGAGCCATGGAAAGTGGCCGGCTCGTATGATCTGAAAGCAGACGTTGGGTTTACTAGCCTCATGTCGACTGCGTTCTCGCCTGTCATGTGGCGTGGTCGCAGGGCATCGGGCATGAGCTCTCTTACACCTTCGGGGAATAGCTGAACTGAGACTCTAACTTCTTGATCGATTCGGTTGCCGTCTTCGGAAATAACGGTGTTTATGGGTGGCATCACTACCTGAATTGGTGCTTAGGAGCGCAATGACTCAGGAAGTTCAAGTCGTCATCGCAGTAGTCTTGATCAAATGAGAGGAGAATTGAGTGTGGTCCCCAGGCTGTCACAACTGAAAGGTTTTCGCCAGGCGAATGTGGCGGACCAAGTGAGCATGCGTCTGATATTTGATTTTAGCACTGCCTAGTCTTGGCGTGACAATGAAACATGGCGCGGGAGATGCTTGCGCTTATGACAGATTGTTAGATTAATCGTAGTGTGTGATGGCTGCGAAGGTCGTGTCAAAACGTATTCCAGCAATCATGTTTCGTTCTGCACTTCCAATCTCTGCAACAAGGCCCTCAATATCCAATTCTCCCCCCCTGTAGCGTCTTCAATCCTCTTCAGGCCATTATAAACCTGCACCTGAAACCGCTCCAACGTATCTCGCGTGTACGCCATGCTCCCTGCTCAATCGAGCGGCTCCAGCACAAGCCGTTTCTGCTCATCCGATAGAAACCCAACGTCTCGTCTCTGTTGGAGAAGCTCGAGAAGTATAGTACTGTCTTCATTACTGTTCAAAGCGTGAACGAGTGGAAAAGACATCTTTCCCCCATCTAAATCCTCACTAACCCCCTTTTGAGCGAAGTATTCTGACGACTGTAGATTCTGGTACATGAAGCCAGACGGCGTTTGTCAGCGTTTGAACATTTCTCGATTCTTCAAACTTGGCATATTCGCGATCGAAAGAAAACAAGTCATTAGCTGATCCGAGCGCCGCGTACCATGGTGTTCGAATTGGCTCGAGTCGTTTGTCCTCTTCTTCAGTGAGCGTCACGCCCATGCCAGTCTTGTCTCGTTTCGTGACATGCAGCATCGGCCTCAGACTCGGACTTGTGACGCCTCAACGTGTAGCGAGAGCAAAGGCCGTGCGTGTCGTAGTGCCAGGAAGGCATCTGCATTACCACCAGACCGCTAAATGGTCATGATGTACAAATGACGTACAGCGGCTGCCCCACTGATCGCCGATCTTGTAGTATCAACTCAAATGCCTAAGCTACGCTAGCTTGAAACAGCAAATAGAAGGGTATTACGAAGCCTTATGAACAAGAAGACCAAGCATCATCGTGAACTAAACCAAAAGAACAAGCGTTTATGCTCGATCCATCCGACTCCTGATCCACGGTTCAAACTTCCTCCTCGTCTCCTCGTCGCCGTAGATGTCAATATCAAGGCCATCGTCCGCGACCATCCTTTCCATCTCTCTCCGTCTCTGTTCGTCTTCCGCCGTCTCTTGTGCCACTTGCTTCAAAGCCTCGTCGTTGACCTCACCCTCAGGTGCCTTTCTTACGAGCGGCAAGATATAGGCATCTTCCAAGCCCAACTGCTCCATCTCCCGATGCACTCTAATCTTCCACTCCTTGAGTGCCAAACCACTAGGACATTGATCGAAACGCAACTGCCGATAAACAAACGCGTGTTCCGCCTGCGGGCTGCACTTAGTATTCCGCCCTAGTTCCTGCCACGCTTCAATGTCTTGGAGATCAGGGTAGTTGGGGGCGAGGTGCCGTGCTCTCTCCAACTTCTCCGCATCAAGATCGCGCCGCCCTACCCCTCTGTTGGTGTGTCGCCGTTTCTCTTTTCGTTTCGAAGGGTCTAGTGCTTCAACTCTGGGTCGTTTGCTGCAATCAGCATCGAGAGCGTTTGGACGCGGCGCGTGGGTATCGTCAAATCTTGCTTCTGGACCTTCTTCTTGTTCTGGCCTGCGGCTTCCCAGTCTATCACCTCTTGCACTCTTAGCATGCCCATTTGGTGCTGTGACCTCGCCACTTCTCATCAGTTGCTGCTCATCGCGGGATTCAGTCCACTTTCTCTTCGTGTTCCTGATTTGTACAGGTGAAGAATGTTCAGCTCGGCCCTTAACCGGAAATCCGCGCTCATCCAGCGCTCTTGCACTCTCCAAATTCCTCGCGCGGTCGGGATGTATGAAAGCCATATCGATGTCCGCGGGTGAGAAAGTAATAACCGCGTGCTACGAACGTAGTAGAATGTTTGAACCTGTCGAGTGAGTGTAAGATGTGCGGTTGCGGTTGGAGTGATGTGAAAGTAACAGCGATCCACCGACTCTTGTCTAAAGGAAAAATGCTTACTGTTCTCGCACAAGGCACTCACACTCAATCGTGACTTGGGACCCACTTGCACTTTGTGGTCGTGCCACGTAAAATCGCCAGGCAACCAGCAACAACGTAACCAAAAGCTGCTTACCTAGGTATATGCGCGAATGTGTTACCGCAACATCAGCAGGACACCGAGTCGACTTGTAGTGCTTTCGTCGTGAATGACGCCTCTCCTGTCGGGCGATGTTGTCAGGTTGTGAGTATGAGTAGTGGGTGTGAGTGTACCTGATGGACCCTGAGTGACAAGGCTAGCGCGGAGTGGCTGTGCACACGGCGAAAGTCGAAATATGGAGCCACGTGGTGTAGGAATGGGTCTGAAAAAAGAAGCGACTGGGCGAGCTCGGATAACATAAAATACTCAACGCAAACAAGTCCTGTGGTACTAACTCGACCACACATCACGCAAATCACCCACTCATACCGAAATGTTATGAAAAGTCGAGGTCGGCCTAAGAGAAGGCCAGGGCAGCCACACATCATTAAAATATCTACAGCCTTGCTCATCAACACCCGTCCACCCGTTCATCTCACAGTGAGCAGATCGAGTCTCTCTTCCCCATAGTTCCAATAGCAGCATAGACAAGAAAAAAAAAGGAAAACTCAACAAGGCAATCACAAGCTCTATATTCGAGGGAAAAGCCAAGACCAAAGACGCCTGCCTGATCTCTGCTGAAGAGGTGGAAACCCGCAAACAGGGAATAAAGCGTAGTGGTGGTAGTGGTAATGATATGTGAATGAGGAACATGGTCAGATCGCTGGCGCAATGCGAAACGTGACTGGAAAGAAAAATATGATGGGTTATGTACAAAAAAGGAGTCATAAAGGCTCGTCAAGGGAGGAAACAGGGACAGGCGATATGCAAACAAGTCTCCCCGTATCCTCCTACTCGTCACCTCAGGTACTACCTGGGCGGGCTTCGCGGGCTTCGTGGTGGGCTTTTGGGTACTGCCGGTACATCCGGTACCTCTTCTTGGTTTTGACGAAGGTGTTCAGGCGCCTCATCTCGTGTTATTGTTGCTCTGCGTATCGCATTGCGGAACCGGCTGATAACTGCTGGCTGCGTTGTGAGAGAAGCACGTTGGTGGCCATTCCTGTGGCCTTGGAAGCTGTTCCGGCTATGCGACGACTCGAGTCGTGTCAGCATAGCTGCAGAGGTAAAATCGTTGCTTTGCTCGTAACTAGGGTGTACGCGGTCCATAGACATGCGTGCACGATCGAAGCTTGGTCGTACCCGGTAGTCGGTCGACATACGGTGGGTGAGAGGAGGGGCTTCCGTTGTAGGCGCAGGTGGGAGGCCTTCCATAGAGCGGCGGAACGTGTAGTCAGTGCTGCCGCTGCCGTTTTGGCTTCTTGGGTTATGCGTTGTGGCGGTCGGAGCGACTGATGGTGGGTACATAGGTCGTACGTCTTCGTCCGTGGGATCGGCATTAGCGGCTTTGTACTTTGTAGCGTCGGGTTCCGACGACTGGCTGGAGTCTTGCTCACCAGTCACATTCTCTGGCGGCGGAGGAAGGTAAGAGTCATTGTCTTTAAGGTAGTCGAATTTGCCTTGCTTCACTTGCTCTCGGATAATGTCCGCGTCGAGAGGGAAGTACATCTTCTGCACCACCTTGAAGATGAAGCGCGGAAGCAAACACGCTATCGTAGCGCAAAAAACGTAAGCCCAGAAATTGAGAGTACCGTATGCTTCAGCGCCAGCCTTGTAGAATTGAGCACTTGCAGTGAAGGAGGTGTACACTCCAGTCCAGAACCAGATGAAGAGGGTGCTTATAACGACAATGAGAACCATCAGCCAGTCCCAACGGTAGGTGTTGTACAGAACGTAGATGTTGGCCGCGCAAACAGCTGTAGTCGCGGCATAGATACCCATGCGTCGGAATTCAGCCAGATCTAATCCGTTGGAGGTCGCGAAAGTTGCGGGTGCAAAGATCTCGTACAAGAAGAAGAAAGCGATCGCAGATTGGTAGATACCGTCAATCATGTAAGCCCTAGAGGGTGTTAGGAATCTGTTATGCATTCTGAAAGCATCTTTTACTTACCAAAACTTCGGTTGGCTCCATTCCTTCCGCTCGATACCACGACGGTACAGTTGTGGAACGGCCAGAGATACTTTATCATCGACATCCTGATCCAGAACACCCATGACGATAACAGGGAGTGACGTAAACGCCAAGTTAAAGAAGATGATGTACGTGTAGTCGAAGATATACTGGCTGTCGAAGTTGGTGTAAATTTGGTACCAAAAGAGAGCAAACGTCCAAACGATATTCTTGTAGAAGAAGTTGGCAATCGTTTCTGCGAGCCTGCGGTAGGACCATCGACCGTGAACAAGCACAAGGCGAGTGAGGAAGCGGAATTGACCAATTGCGTAATCGGAAGACATGACGGCTGCGCGACCCTCCACACCGGCAATACCGACACCAACATGTGCCTCCTGGATCATGGCAACATCGTTGGCACCATCTCCAATAGCAAGAGTGAGACAGTCTAATCCGGTCTTCACCATGTTGACGACGGCTGCCTTCTGACTGGGACTGACACGGCAGCAGAGGACGGATCGACATCGCCTGCAAAGCAGAAGGAACTTCCTCTTGACTGAATCATCTAGAGCCAGCTTGAGGGTGTCTCCATCAATAATGATGGCATGTGTGGGTGGTGGTGGTTCGTGGTCGTTTTGAGCGGCGGCTAGCTCTTCCTCAGAGCCTTCCAAGCCGAAGATCTTCAGCTTCTCATCAAGCTGGGCTTCCACGGAACTGATGTTGTCGTCTGTGACTTTGAGGATAATGAGGTCCATGTCATTGTCGAGCAGGTTGCAAGAGAAACCAATGTTGATGGCCGTCTCAACTTTGTCACCCGTCAGAACCCACAGCTTTATACCAGCTTGGCCAAGAAGAGAAATCGACTCTGGCACACCGTCTTGAAGCCGGTCTTCAATAGCGGTTCCTCCGATCAACCACAAGTGGTTTTCGATGCGGTCGGATACCTCTTCCAGCTTGTCTTCACGTCCCTGAATAGCGTTGGCAGCGATGTCATAATCCCTGTTCCACTCTTGATACTCGTCTTCAGAAATCTCTCTTTGAGCAATGCAAAGTGTTCGCAGTCCTTCACGTGCGAACATCTCCAGATGCTCACCAGTATCGGCACGCAGTTGTCGTTGCTCATTGGGAATCAACCTCGAGTAGATCATACTGTCGGCTCCCTTGCAAAAGAGGACAATTCTGTTGTCTGGCATCCTGATGATGGCGCTCATTCGTTTCCTGCTAGAGTTGAATTCCAAGGTATTGAGGACCTGGTATTTGCGCTCTTGTCCCAAAACGTTGACAACAAGACGGTCCTCTTCGCGACCGACAAACGTGAAACCGACGTCACGAGCAGTAGCGACGAGTGCAGCTTCGTCGGGTGATTGTGCTTTGAACTCTATCTTTGGTGGGTCGCCTGGGGTGCGTTCCGTTACAACAGTATGACAGAGGGCCAAAGCAATCATGAAGTCCTCGTTGGCTCTCTTCTGTTCCATTCCAGATTCCCCGCGCAGGTCGTCGATGTAGTCCGGGGCAATAAATGTCAAGTCCTCATCCCATAGGTAGGGGTTGTCGTGGATCATGCGGATCCCCTCGAGCATCCGCGCACGGTCGCGTGCTATCTGTTCGCGAGCTTTGGCGCCTTCAACTTCGACATTGATACCTTGCCTGCGCTGCATGCCTGCTTGGGCCTCTGTGTACGCTTCTCCATATGGAACACCGTTGATGGTTGCCTTCTTGAATTCCATAACATTTTGGGTAAGTGTTCCCGTCTTGTCTGAAAAGATGTATTCAATCTGGCCCACGTCATCTGAAATATTCCAGGACTTGGGCGTACAGGGGTAGTCCAGCTTTTCGTAATACATGTGTATGTCGCTGTAGATGAAGAGGGCCTGCAGGGTCCGAATGATTTCCAAAGTGATGTAAAGAGAGATGGGAACCAAATTCTGGAAGAGAATGACGGCAGCCCAGAATGCAATGACACCATCTGTAGCAGGGGCACCTCCGTAAGAACCATATTCAAAGAATGCATGGGTGGTGTCGTCCCGGGCCCAAGTCACTCCGAGCACGATTCCAGAGACCAGACACATGGCGGCCAAGATGAAAAAATTGTATACAACGTTCCAATTAAGTTCCTTGGAGATCCTGGCTCGCTTACTGGGCGTGATACCCGAGTTAATCATAATCTTTGTTTCTTCTCCGGTGAAAATGACGACGCCCAAAACCCACTCAGTGTTTCGCAGCTGACAGCCACGGAGGAGGAGGTTGTTGATGGAGATGGGCTCAACCATTTCGTATGCCGGCGCTTCAGGATCCTTTGCGTTGTGCTGCTGCCACCTGAGGGCCGCACTATACGAATACAGGTTCGAATGGGCACCCTCACTCTCAATAACAAATTCAGCGCGTTCGCAGTGTCGAGCGTGTCGTACATCTCGCGTGGCGTGCAGTGCGTTGCGCACCTTGAGGTTAGTCTCGCCGTCCAGATTCTTCGTCTCAACATAGCATGCACCGTCGTCGGAGGAGGTGGAAAGCACAATCACGTCGGCAGGAATCTCCTCGTCGTTGTAGAGGCGTACAAAGTCGCCGACCTGGACGTTCTTCCATGCATCTTTCTTGAAGCGTGCCTTTTCAGGAGCAGTCTTGGAAGGGTTCAATACGCTTCCCCAGAACTTCTTTTGTACGCCAGGGTTGGAGTCGGCGCCGCGAATCTTGTCTCCCTCTCCCGGGCCGTGGGCCAATTGAAGGGATTGCGTAGGAGATTGGCCTGGTAGCGGCGAAGGTACGGGGGTCATCTGGATGTCGTTCTCGTTGCCAAAGTAGGATTCTCTGTGTGATGCAATAGAGGCTCTTCGGGTCTCGTGCGAGGCACGCGAGCCATCAATACCGCTGTCGTCGCCTCCTTTGCCCTTTGCGCCCTTTTTGCTCTTGGCGCTCTTCATCATTCGCCATGTTGTGATTATGCTCTTGGAAGTGGCCTTCTTGATCTTCCGCCATAGTGATACCGTGTCTTCGGCCGTGTTTACGTTGTTAAAGTCGACGAGTCGGTGGACGGGCGCGTTGTTGAGCTCGGTGTCGAGGACGGTTCTCCGCCAATCTTCTACTGCATCCTTGATGGCCGTTACGACGAGAATGACGATGAGCGGGACTGCATTAAGGGCAGGATTACTAGCACCGAAAATTTGGAAAATCTGGAGAAAGTAGTTAGTTCACGCACGCGTCGGAGGAGTCGGAAAGGGTACGCACGCCCAGTATAATAATAAACAGGAAGTAGACATTGGCGATGTTGTGGAATTGGAACCACAGGTTCTTGGGTACGAAGCTGAGCGGCGTGTACTTGGCGGTTCTTATCTTGTTGCGGGCGTATTGTGCGAGGGGGTGACCTTCTTCGTCGCGTTCTATCTGGGGCAGGGGAACGTTGAAGTAGACTCTGCGCCCAGAGTCTCCCTCTTCGGCGCCTGCATCTGAGCTCTCAGGAGACTGGTCGACCGGAAGTCCGCCTTCTTTGCCCAAAGAGTCTCGCTTCTCTCCGCCAGAGCCTATGCGCCGGTGCAGGCGTTCTTTGAGCGAGTGTCGCTTGTTTGCCGCCTGGATGCCCGTTGCGCGATGTGTTGCCCCTGCATGTTCCGTCAGCGCATGCTCTCAACTCTGTTCTGTCAGCGGATGGGTGTCACTCACAACGTATGCGCTTCTGCGGATGCGACACCTCGGTCTCATTGGGCTCCATGTAGGGTTGCAGTGTCATGGTGCTTGTCGTTGGGGATGCCGCGGCGCTGGAAGGAGGGCGGCGACGGCCTGAGCCGGTAAGGCTCTACGCTGCAATGCAGGCCAATTTGTTTGCGATCGATGCTGGCACGTGGCGAGGGATGCAGTGCATGTAGTACCGGGGTGAGCCGAGGGGGGTCGTGGTGGTCGTGGTGGTGAAATGGCCGTCGCGGAGTGTGAGAACAGATGGGCGGCTGTGTTGTTATCCGGATATTACAAGATGACGGACGAGAAACAGCGGTTGCGAACACCAAACTCGACGTTGGAGGCGGAGCGACAGTTGGATTATGCGACAGAGTAATCAGATGGTGCAGTCGTCAAAGTGCAGGGCCACAAGAAACCAGCAGGAGGGGAAAGCAGCGGAGCAGCGAGTACCTCGCAGACCCTGAAGAGTGATTAATGCGGTGCTGGGCTTTAGTTGCTTGCCTGTTGCTTACAGCAGCAGCAGCAGCAGCAGCATCGGCGCGGGAAGCACACGCCTCACACACTCGCTCGGCCGGACGCTACGGTCTTCCCAAGGTGCGAGACTAGTTCCCCTTGGAGGGCCCGCAATACGACCTGATCATTAAACGCACCAACACAGCCGGATTTATTTCTGTCAGTCGCGCTGGCGACGCGTGGCCTGGACCAAAGTAGACACAGAGAGTCGATGGGGAGCGCATATGCCCATCTCAGTTTCTCTGGGCAACACCAGCACCCAGATAGCACAGATCTTACGACACATGGCTCAGCCGTGTCAGCTTGGTACAGTCCGAGGACGAACCATAGCAGCGGAGCATCCGCAGGCTCCAGTCAGCAGCCCTTCTAAGCAGCCCGCCACAGCGGAGCGGTAACTCAGCACTCACTCGTCCCTCGACTCTGCTATATCTGGTGTGGCCGGGAGATCCTCGAGTTCCGTGCCTCGTACCAGTGACCCTAGACAGCCGACACTCGGATTAATGAAGCTTCCAGAGCCGTATCCATGTGCTTAATATAACACATGCAGCGATGCAGGACTTTGCATCTCGCATCTGACACAGCCCGGCGTAGAGAGAGCAATGCGAAACCATTGAAACAGGACGTCACCACTCTGCGAGGGCGGCACAGCCCGGATGAGGCGACGATAATTCTGCACTGTGGAATTGACTGCTTCCAGCGACATGCGCATGCCGGCGACGTCGGATTCCGAAGCATGTCGTCCACGGCAAATGAATCTAGCCCATCTGCAGCCAGGCGTTGGCGTTGCCGTGGGTTGCGCCCCAGCCTGTTAGCCCCGGGTGAAGTCGTTGCCCGCCACGTGACAGCGTGCTGTGAATTACGTCCGGCGTCCGGCGCCCGGCCTCGAGACGCCTCACGCGTCGTCGCAAGGTTGCACCACCCCACTTGTCGACATCACCGCCCGGCCGTTATTCTCCGCCATGAAACCCCAAAAGAAAAGCATCCGAGACTTCTTCTCTGCTGTTGCAAGAAACTCTCCGAGTGCTGCTGGTTCGCAATCCACATTGCCCCAGAGAAGTATACGCTCCCTTCCAGACTTGCTGCCTGAGGCTAACTAATGCGACTCTCCTAGATGCAAGCAATGCGCCTACCCGTCAGTCCAACCCCCCAGAAACGCCTGGAGGGCCACAGGACGCAAACCCACTTTCTCTCCATACCCCGCTTGCCCCGTCAAACCCTTCCGTGTCGACCGCGCCTTCCACAATGAGAGCTGCGAGTGCCGATGCACCGCCCTGCAGCCCCTCTCAAACATCCGCAAACTCAGGCGCAAGCAGGCGCATAACAGCCAATGGGCAGCAGGTAGTCCTCAATTCAGACTCCGACGATGATTCGCTCCCGGACCTGGACTTTGGCATACCCACTGCGAAAGCCAAGACCATCACCACCACCACCACCACCACAACGACAACCACACGTTCAAAGCGCACATCCGAGATTCAGATAGATGGATTACGCAAGCCAACCAAGAAGGCAAAGGACGACAAGATCAACTTCAACGCACTTATACAAACCGCCCAAAAGAACCGGGAAACAGAGCGGCAGATCCAGGAGCACAAGGCTGCTCTGGAGAAGCCCCTCGAGGAACCCGTGAATCCTACCTTTGCGATAAATGAGCAGACACTCGGCCAAGTCGTGGAAGATGACGACGATCAGGAGAAGGCGCACCGCCTCTTCCAAGCTATGCAGAGAACGAATGCTACGCAGTTGGAAAGCACTTTCCACTTCTTTCAAGACACCTCAGACTCAATACAAGTGCAACCCAAATTCCCCATCAGCAGCCTGCCCAGCCATCGGTGGGTCTCGAGCTTCAAAGGTGGGCCTTTGATACTGCTATTTCGTGGCTTTTGTTGACATGGTCAAGACTCTCATGCAAGGGATCAAGCTTTCATAACGGGCTTCGCACACCAAATATTTCGTATACAAGAATTACCTCGAGAGTTGGCTTCTTGGATGATTGACCAGGGTTCGTAATACACAGCCGGCATATCTATCCTTGCTAAGACTGCTAGTTTCTTTGAGCCGGAATCTGGCACTTAGTTGCAAATATCTGGAAATCTTGGACTCTGAGGTACCGTCACATCAATTCTCAGCTCGTGGTCGTAGTTGACCTCTCACAGCCCCACGATGAGCACCTCCGCACGCTACTCGACAGCAAAAGACTAGACGCCTTATTCAGGGCGATAGGCGCTAACATGACACATCTTGAGGCGCCGACCGAACTGATGCCGGTGTCTGTGCCACGATCCGAAACCAAAGCGTCGCTTCCTCCACCATTGACCTCTATCGCCAGGCTACTTGGGCGAGCTGCGCCAAGGTAGGCATATTGTACAGAGATGAGATGCCTTGCTGATGTCTTACAGGCTGCGTTCGAAAGCTCGAAGTCATGCACTATACCTACTCTGCCACGTGTGTCTGGATGACCGAGTTATTGCAGACGCCAACGTACTCTACACAATCCAGGAGGCTATGGAAGCCATCATATGCAGCTTTGCTGACAATCACAAGCTGACCTCTGCCGTAGGGGGTCCCTCACCACAACACGACGCTCAGGCTCTAATGTTGTCACAGCTCAGCGATATCGTCCCTCGGTTGCTTGCAAAAGTTAGGCATCCTTTGCTCCAAAGAAACCTGATAGGTTCCTTCCCAACGAAGTCGCCATTAACAGCATATCTGCAACGTCATCTGGCCCTCGCGTTCTTAGTTTACCCAACTCCGGTTAACGTACCACTTGCGGACCCTGAAGTGCCTAGTATTATCCACAAACATATCAACAAGTCTTCGAATTTTCGAATTAACAAAGATACCGACTACATTCACCTTGCTGCACGATTGGCCACTCTTGACACCGTCATTGGGCCGGGTCTGTTGAATGTTCCATATTCACCCCTGTCAAGTCCATCGACTTCGGAAGCGGGCTCGTCTCCAGTCAAGCCTCCAGTACCTGCATCATCTGAGGTGAAGAACTTCAATAACGAGGTGGATTTACTTGCTCGACAGTTGCAGCTACTCGGCAACTCCATTGTCGAAGCTGGTGCTGTGGTGGATCTTACCATCATGGACACTAAAGATTCTATAGAAAGGCTGCGAGCACGACTGGAGCATGCCGTACGGATAGGCGGAAAGAAGATTCACAACGTGTTTGGGGATGAAGAAGAAGAAACACAGCTTAAAGTCAACAAATTTTTCAAGAAGTCGTTGAAGAACTCTACACCAGCACCATCACGCGGCATATTTGATGAAGAGGATGAGGCATAGCGAGATACTGTCAATCCAACAAAGAATTGAAGGTATTTCTGTAGATGCAGCCGAGTTACATGTAGATGATACAATAGTACTCGCAAATACGGACATTCAATTAGCCCCAATAATTGTCCTCCCTCTACGCCGCACCCCACGCAATCTCATCTCCTCGTGGCCCCTGAAATTTGCATCAACATTGGCACAGCACTTGGCATACCTTCCCGCTCCATTCGTTCTACCACGTAGCCTCGATAGGGAAAAAAAGTAAAAACACACACACATCAAACCAAGTCCAATTTCACGCACTGCAATCCTCCAAAGAACTAGCGGCTAGCGAACAAGGTCTAGAATGAGAGCAAAACAGCTCTTTCTCGTCCCAGCTTCTGCAGAGGAGGGGGGAAGGAAGGCCCGGCCCCACAAAAGCGGCTTCATCTCCTCCTGTCACTGTCACCTTGCATTGCGGAGCAAGCCAAGGCCATGGAGGCGGCTTTGTCCTATACACTACTGTACGTGCGTATGCATTGGGTTAAGTTGAGTTGAGCTTGACGGGAGCGAAGTCGCTCTTGATGGTTTGTTTGCTTGCTTTGCTTGCTTGCGTGCGTGCGTGCGTGCTTGCTCATAAGATCAACCACCACCATCACCATCACGGCGACGTGTGAAGATGCCCGTACAGCGGTGGATTAAGGGGGATGGGGGGGGGGGGGGGGGGGGGGGTTTGATTAAGCACGACAAAGGCTGTGTGACGCATGCAAGCTACCGAGGAGTCCTGACTCGTGGAGATGCGAATCAGTTTTTAGGACGGGATGGGAGGGTTTTTTTGGGGGAGGGGGGGGGGTTAGCAACGCAACGACGACGTACAATTTCGGTATTGTGTTTGAAAACGCGTGTAGAATACCATGATGGGGGTGGGGGTCCAGCGTCCTTGGTAGTTGGAGAACCAGAACGTTTTATTTTTATTTTTATTTTTTATTTATTGTTATTTTCGGATAGAACTAGGTTGCCGATATTGCCGATGAACGGTTTGGCGGCACGCGGGATGGTCCTTGTTTCAAAGTGAAAAGCAAGGAAGATGAAGGGGGTTTAGCGTTGTTGCCGGCGAGGAGGAGGACGGCGAAAAGAGGAATGGTGGTGCAGAGTGACAGCTGTAGTGAGGCTTGTGGAAGCTTGGCAGCCATTTTTTCCCAAGGTGTTTGAGTGTGTTTTTGAAATGTTTGGGCGTGGTGCTGCCCAGTGGGGAATATAAGAGAAATCACGTTAGCACCGCCAGGTCACGACGTTCCAGCTATGTGAAGTCTATAATTCATGTATAGTTTGCAATGGGAGACGAAAGTCGCGAAACTATATTAACCGAGTGGTATCCAGATCTATATATACATAAGAACGCCAAGTGCGGAAACGATGCAAAGCCGAATCAGAGACCAAGAAAGCTTGTGAAAAGGAGCATCAGCCCGCTGAGACCTCCTTCAATACTTCCACTTCACCAGTTGTTGACTACCAAAGGAAAGAAAGAGTCGTTCGATTGGACGTGTACGTTTGTTGACTTTACTCAGCTGGCTCTTCCCAAACCCTCATTTCTTCTTTCTTTTCAAATGTCCAAGTCAGCCCAATCGACTATAGTCCGCCCGATCCGTTCTTCTCGTCAATGTGCCTGTAGCGCTCCTGCTCCATGCGGTACTTGAGGACCATGGCAACACAAAGCACAAGGACCACGTCGATACCGACCATACCGAAGGCGGCAGTAAAAATTTGGTCCAGATACCTGTTGGCAAAAGAGGAGAATTTACCAATGCATCCCCCCTTCTGAGCGGCAACTAGGGTGTTTTGGCATGTGCTGTCCAGCACGAACGGGGGCGTGGTCGAGTTAACGTAACCGCAGCAGTCAAACTATGGGGGTCAGCTTCTGCCTGCAGTCGTGTGTGGATAAGCGCTTCCAGTGCTGCCGCCAGTCGTGGAAAGCACTTACCTTCTGCTGCAGAAGACTCTGGATAAGTGGCGTCTCACGTCCCCAGAGCACGCTGAGGTTTGTGCGAGTTTGTAGAGTCTCGACCCAAATGGCGATACCAAGGCCGAGTGTAAAGGTTGCGCAGATGACTACCAGCCAGCCCTGGGTGCGGAGCCAGCCTCGGTTTGTTGGGAGGAAGAGCGCCGGGAGAGACAGTAGGAACGTGACAAAGACGAAGATTGCATTGACCACGCCAGCTGGACAAGTTGTTAGTTCATGTGCTCGGGATTGCATGTTCATGGGCGATGCGTGGGACAATGCGCCGCCACAGTAGTGCTGGAGTATCGATTCCTTCAACACGTTTGTCATGGCTGTTTTGTAAATGTCGTACCTGTCAACGGACACTGGCCGAGCAGCAGGTTCTGCGTGACGTTGTCTACGGTCGGAGTGGCGCGCATCGATTGCTCAGATATGAGGGAGAAGCCCAGCAACAGTCCTCCACATCCGGCAAAGAGCAAATCCATGCCGACAAAGGCCATGATTAACTTGGTCGGCATCTTGCGGTAGTGCGACTTGACGGAAGAGACTGGAGTAGGAGAAGAAGAGAAGATGAAGAAAAGAAGGGTTGTAGCAAAGAATGCAAGTCAAGCGCAGGGAGCCGTCCGGCGTACTCTGGTGAACTGCGTCGATCAAAGCGAGTCAAGACGAATTATTCGAAGGAAAGGAGCGAAGTGAAGAGAAAGTAGCAAGGCCGGCATTGGCGCGGAAAGTGCATGGCGGTTGGGGGCACGGAGACGTTGAGCATTAAGAAGCACTGCGAGGGCGCGTCGCAGTTGGACCACGGCGATGCGTGGGGGGGGTTTCAGTAGTGTTGGAGCATCGTGGGCGGCCAATCACGGGCGGGAACAGGCATGATGGTTCGATGTTTTGGCGCTGCGACGTTGGTGAGCCACAGACGGGTGGAGCATGCGAACAAGGACGGTGTTGGAAGAAGTGCGGCGAGGTTTTGACCAGAGGTGACACGGGACGCGGTGGTGGTAGGTACTAGGTGGCAGGTGCTAGGCAGTGGAGCCGCGGCATTGCAGTCGTCACGAGGCGCTCTGGAGTTGAGCACCGAGCTGTTGGAGCAAGCGCCGCCCGCCACCGGTGCAGGCGGGCAGGACGAGGGAGCAGGCTAGGCCGTCGCTACAGGCGAAGCGAGACCAAACGGAGAAGGTGCGTAACGGTGATGCTTTGCCTGGTGCTGGCCTGGCCCTGCCGCGGCTTCCATGACCCACTCCCCATCCGTCATCCATGGGGCTTACAAGCATGCACTGGATCCAAGGGAGGGGGGGATTCAAGGGCTGAGAAGCTGAGAGGGAGGAGGGAGGCTCCGTTGCTCGGCCCCGTCGTCGCCATGTGCTGGGCAGCGCAGCAGCATGCAACAGGTCAGTATTGTGAAGGCATCTGTAAGCCCCGGGGGAGGGCAACCGACATTCACCAGTTGACCGTCAGTCTGACTTCAGCGGGCCTAGCGCCGTGGTTCCACCAATCAACGTGAGACAGAAAACCGGGGCGCTGCTCAGCTGCCTCTAGCGCCGCCCGCGGCCTCAGATGGACGCCGCGTTTTGCGTGTGGAAAGGCGGCGGCTGTTCATCTCCAAAAGCGACCTGACAGCCAAAGTCTAGTGTGAAGGGCCCAAAGTCGCTATCAGCACGACGGCCGCGCTGCGACGCAGACGGCCAGTGGGTGCGTGGCGCGCAACCTCACGAGAGAGAGGGCTGCCGTCCAGGGCCACAGCGGTCGATCTGCGACTCAGAGCTGTGACCGGGGTCGCCATCAAGCGCATCCGCCCCCAGTTGTGTGCATAGGTGAGGGCCTGCCCGCACCAAAGCAGCCAAAGCAGCCGGCGAGAGAAATACTTGACCACTCCCGCCGTTTCATTCCCAATACCGTTCGTCCCTTTCCTTCCTCAGACAGCTCTCGGGCTATCACACAGCTGCACCACTCCGTCCGTCCCTGCGTGCCCGCCAAAGCTCCACACGCTCAGGGTTCACCAAACCACTCGCCCGCTCGCTCTCTGCTGCCCTGCTGCCCACCCCCCCAACGGCGCGCGAAAACAAAGCACGCCGCACCTGATCTCGCTGTCCGCTTTGCCAGGTACGTGCCCAGCTCTCCCACCCTGCCCGACGTCGCGAGGTCACGCTGCCCCGGCACCGAGCCCTCCCACAGGCACCCCCCAGCGGCCCAGCCACTGGTCCTGCACGGGCCCCCGAGTAATCTAGCGCCGGCCGCCGAGCACATTGCGACCAAGCCGTTTCCTCCCCCCCCCCGCCCGCGCACTTTTTCCTTGCATTCCTGCTGCGCCATCACAAAGGGACCAGCCCCGATCTTTTAACAGACCGCGCTTCCCTTTCCGTATCAGGTCGTCCCAAGAGTCTAACCCAACTCAAGCCGTCTGCAGTTCCTTCTGTAACATTTTGCGCGTCTGCCCAAACCACGCAAGAACGCCTGCCAACTCCCCACACTCGGCCCAACACAGCTTAGGGCCCTCGTCCCCCAAACACTGCGGGTAACCAATCTCTGGCGCGACTCACCACCATGGCCAGCGAAATCACCGAGCACGACCAGAACGCGTCGCCCTCTGTCCACGACGACGGCAATGGCACCATGGGCATGGAGAACCGCGGCGTGAAGCGCGCGCGCGCCGCTGCCGACGACGACGACGATGACGACGACAAGCCCGGCCGCGAGCGAAGAAAGATTGAGATCAAGTTCATCCAAGACAAGTCGCGTCGCCACATCACCTTCTCCAAGCGCAAGGCTGGTATCATGAAGAAGGTACGTTGGTCGTCTTTTCGCGCGCGCATCCTGGTGCATTTCCTCCCGCGTCGCATCAAACCCTTGCCTGCACCGAGCGCTCCGCTAACCATCTCTCAACCCGCCTCAGGCCTACGAACTGTCTGTCCTGACTGGCACCCAAGTGCTGCTGCTTGTCGTCTCCGAGACTGGTCTTGTCTACACCTTCACCACACCTAAGCTGCAACCGCTAGTCACCAAGCCAGAGGGCAAGAACCTCATCCAGGTACGCTGCAAACGACAGATCCGCAATGTGTCGTATCGCAACACTAACACACCCACAGGCCTGTCTCAACGCCCCCGAGCCATCAAGTGGCGACGCGAATGGCGTCGACAACGACACCGTCGAATCGCCAGAGGACAACCATTCCCAAGTGCCGCCTGGTCAGCCACGCGGAATGCCGCCCAATAACCAAGCCATGCCCCAAGCCTACATGACGCCCGAGGCTGCCCTGCACTACCAGACCTACCTCCAACAACAACAACAACAACAACAACAACAACAACAGCAGCAGCAGCAGCAGTCAAACCAGTATCCCATGGCGCAGCAAGGCATGCCTCGTCATCCTGGTGGCCACTACCCCCAGGACCAGAAGCTGGGTTAAACCTAATACGCACACACACGCACTCTCTCTCTCTCTACCAAAATGGTAGTAGGTCACTACTCGGAAGGCGCATAGTAACTGGATATGGATACCCACGTAATGGCAAAAGTAATCACGGTGTCGCTCGACGAGCAATACGCATGTGCATGGTATGCGAATTCGCATGCGACAGTGTAGCGAGAGTGAGAAAAGATGATGTGGGCATGCAATGTTGGGGGGGATGTAGTTGCACTTCCGAACGACTGTACGTCTTACGTGGATATTGGCGCAGTCTGTGGTTTCTTTATTCTTGCTGTTTGCTCTCAATCAACACATCTAGCATCTCCTGTCACATTTATCAGGTGCTGTGTAGACCAGATCTTTACCACTGCCCATAGTCTCGGTCGAATTCAGTACGTTAATTCACTCAAAGCCAGCCTCGTGGGCCGCTATCCGTGAGAGCTTAGTCTGGCCTGGGCATTGCTTCCTATTTCGTCGCTCGAACTTGCCTTTCTGGGAGAATAAGCTTGCCACCACAACTCCAAACCCTCATCTCTCCGCGGACTCCTTTGGGAGTTCAAGTTTACAAACAGTTCGCGATATTCATTCCTCGCAGTTTGCGCGTGTTTTGCTCAGCGAAGCAAGAAACTACCACCACACGCATCGCTTGACTGCTCCATGACATCCAATTACCATCCTCTACTGGACTGCAACTTTTGTTTCGCTAAAAGACAAAAAGAAAAGAAAAGTGCAACGTTGCCCCTAGGCTCATGTGCAACCCCGATGACGGCTCGATAACGGCTGAGGGCAAGGCTTTCGTCGCCTACCGTCTGAACTAGAGACTCGAGAATACCCTCGAGGAAATGTCACATCCGCAATCGCACGACCCTACTTACATAGCGCGTCTTTTCAAATTACACTATTGCAGGTGTGACCACGCACACCATTCGGACTCGATGTTACCGGCAAGTTTCCCACAGCCAATGCGACATTGCTACCGTCTACCTTCGAGGTTGCTTCGACTACTTGTGATGAAGACTATTTGGTCACGATCGCGGCAGGAGCCTTCAAATGTGTCACTGCGTGACTGTGGCATCTGGCTAACATGTCGTACGAAAAGGTGCGCACGTAGTACACAGGGGACCGATTCATGCGAAGTGCTTGCGCCACCTACTACTTTGGAACCTTCTCGAGGGCTGGAGGGTACCTAGAAAGAGGTTGTTGAAGAGATGCAAAGAAACGCCACAGTTGAGCGAATGAGGCTGTGCGAGTGTGAAGGACGTTCTCGATATCGTTGGAAGTGACTTCCATGACCTGACATGATACCGATATCGCTCTCTCTCGAACCGATATATCTCCGCAGTCGACATGTAGGTGTGGAGAAAAAAAACGTGTAAATGTATACGGTACATAGGTGGCTCTGAGAGGCTGATAGCTGTCGTCATATGGCTGATCCCAATGGAGTTGGCTCTCGAAAAAAAAAGAACAGCAAAAAAGAAACACGGCAAGGTTACGACTACGGACCGCTCCCGCAGAAACTCGCCGAAAGATACTTACGGCTACTTGCTGCTTCGCGCCGATAGCCACAGCATTGAATGTAGTGCGACTGGACGCTTCACGCTTTTGTACACCCTCTCTTTCGCCTCGCCAAGTGATTTTCCCACTCGACACTGAAATCTCGGGAGTTGATTGCTTCTGTGTTACTATACTATACGTACGCGCGTCATCCTGCCGTCTCGCGCCTACGGACATGTACTACTATTCCCCGCAGAAGGCCTCTTTACTTGTTCAGGCGATCCCCGCATCGTATCAAGCTAATGCCGGCTCTTCAGCTTGACGCCGATAGGAACTGATCCGATTTTGTATTCGGATTTTTTTTCACATGCATTTCTTCCCGACATGACAGCTTATGGTCTGGGGCCTTTGCGATGATGGCTTGTAGATATTTGGGACGTGTTGGTTGGTAATGCGTTGGAATGTCGTTATAGCAACATGACTTTTTGTTTATTTTTAATGCTCCGCTACGACAATGCCTTACGGTGCAAAGGCTGCTGGCTGTTGCGAAGAGATTAGAGAACGCGCGACCTTGAAATATCACATATCCATTCTCAATAATTACGTATCCATCAATAACTCGTCGTACTCCCCCGTAGAGCTGGTCAGAGCATACGGGTACATTGCAAAAGCCTCACACACATCTCTGCTGTTGCATGAAACCAAACACAATAAAGCCAAGCCGGACCTATTCCCCCGCACAGCGACTCCCCCAACATACTAGTCCAAACTTTTCAGGCATAGAAATCCTGACCTCGGCGCTACTCACGGCCCTAAAGACGGAACTATCGAGGTATCGCTGCTCAGTTCCTTGCTGTTGCGTTTATTGATGAGCTGTCACTATTCGCTGTCTCTTATCTACCGTTGCTTTTTCCCCCTGCTCGTCACCCCTCGTCTTCCGTCCGAGCGCGGCCCGTCGCTAGACCGCGACATGCATCATGGGCAGCACATAAGCATGGGGGGGGGGGTGGCTATGTCGTCTGCTTAGCACAATGTAATAAGCTTCACGCCAAATACCTTCTTCGACATTGAGGGTTTCTTGCTTCACTCTTCTATTAAACATCTATTGTCTTTTTTGTTTTTTATCTTTTTTTATTATTACCCACCTAATAGTACACCACTTTGAAGGGAAAAAACTGCAGCACCAAGATAAAAATCTCAACCCCATGGAGCCTGAAATCGAGAAAAGCCCAAGCCTGCACCTGTCTCACGATGAAGACACAACCGGCAAATCCTCCGTCGACGCAGACGCCCTCAAGCTGGCAGAAATGGGCTACACGCAAGACATGGCGAGAAAGTACACCGTCTGGTCCGTCCTCGGCGTTGGATTCTCAATCACAAACTCTTGGTTTGGCATCTCAGCCGCTCTAATCACTGGAATCAACTCCGGAGGCCCGCTACTCGTCATCTACGGCATCATGCTCATAGCGCTCATCTCAACGTGCGTGGGTATTAGCCTGAGCGAGCTGGCGAGTGCAATGCCGAATGCGGGGGGGCAGTACTTCTGGGCTGGTGAGCTCGCGCCGAAGCGGTATACCCGACTCGCGAGTTACATGACAGGATGGCTGGCGTGGTGGGGCGCCATGTTCACGAGTGCGTCTGTGGCATTGTCTATGGGTAGTGCGCTGGTGGGGTGTTATCAACTCGGGCATCCAGACTTGTAAGCGCTTCTTCTTCTCCCCAAACCCCTTTTCCTTCCGTCAAGAAAAAGAAAAAAAAACAGTCTTGGGGGGTTCGTAGAGAGTCTTGCTAAGTATTCTCCAGTGTTATTGAAACCTGGCATGTCTTCCTTGCATACCAAATCTCGAATATCTTCTGCTTTGTCTTCAACTGCTACGGCAAAACGCTCCCCGTAGTTGGCAAGTCCACACTGTGGATCTCGCTGCTCTCCTTCGCCGTGATACTCATCACCGTCCCAGCCGTTGCGCCTACACACCAGCACGCACGCTTCGTCTTCGCCACCTTCATCAACAACACGGGATGGCAGCAAGACGGCATCGCCTTCATCGTCGGTCTCGTCAACACGAACTGGGCTTTCGCCTGCCTAGACTGCGCCACGCATCTCGCCGAGGAAGTACACCGGCCCGAGAAAATGGTACCGATAGCCATCATGGGAACCGTGGGCATTGGCTTCGTAACGAGCTGGTTCTTCTCCGTCGCCATCTTCTTCTCGATTGTGGGCGATTTTGCCGAGATTGGCGCTTCGGCTACGGGGGTACCTATCCTGGAGATATTCTTTCGTGCGTTGGAAAGTAAAGCCGGGGCAACGGTTCTTGAGGCGCTCATCATAGCTACGGGGCTGGGTTGCTTAGTTGCAAGTCACACATGGCAGAGTCGACTGTGCTGGAGTTTTGCGCGCGATCGTGGGCTTCCGGCTCATTTTTGGCTCGCCAAGGTGCACGCTGGGCTTGATGTGCCGCTGAATGCGCACCTTGTGAGTTGTGTTATTGTGGCTATCATGGGGTGTTTGTATCTTGCCTCGTTGACGGCGTTCAATTCGTACGTTGCCTAGTCATGCGTGTTTCAAAAGGCCGAGAAGCTAACAAGACATAGGATGATAACGGCATGTATCGTGCTTTTGTATCTCAGCTACTCTGTTCCGGTCGTTTGCCTCCTTATCCGCGGTCGCAACAACCTAGCCCATGGTCCCTTCTGGCTCGGCTCATTCGGTCTCTTTGCGAATATTGTGCTCCTTCTTTGGACACTGTTCACGCTGGTCATGTACTCGTTTCCGTATGCGAAACCGGTTGAGGCGGGGAACATGAACTGTAAGTGTTGGTGCCCTCTGAGCTTTTGACTGTATCGCTGACGACATGTGTAGATGTATGCGTGGTGTATGCTATTGTCGCTTTCCTCGCTAGTATGGACTGGCTTTTCAGGGGAAGGAAGAGTTTCGTGGTCGCGGGCGAAAGGAAGGATGAAGGTATGAACTCAGCGCCGAGGATGGTAGATTTGCCTCGGAGCTAGAGGCACAGATTAGATAGTCCGACCGTCCGTCTGTTGCGCACGTAGCGAATGCCTTGAGATTTATGTCTACGCTTTGGAGGACTACTGCGCGCCTGGTTTTCTGAACTGCATCTACCCTGTGACTGGGTGACGTGGCCAAGGTCCTTAGTCGTAGCCTATATACCTCCTCTGAACTCCGAGTGCGAAGGGATGCGCACTAGCTCCACAAGCCACGGTGAAAATATCAGCTTGGTCACGTCTGCAAGTTGCTGCTGTGGAGATGGAAGAGGAATGTCAATAGGCTTGGCAAGTCGAACGCGCAAGTGGGCGCTACCTAGCGGATCGCGTCGCCGTCGCGTTTGCATGGAGCATTCTCAGATGCACTGACGTCTGCCGTGGACCTTTCTTCTGCGCAACGCACCGCAACCACACCGTCGCTCTCACCCTCCCTCCCACCCCTTTGAGCTTAGCATGATCTCTCACCGACGCTCCTTTGACACAGAAAAGACTATCCAACTGCCTGCGCGACTTCTGCCTCCTTCTCCAACTACCTCCGTCAAGCATTGAACGGGCGCGACGGGTTCTCGCAGGATAGATAGCATCTCGTAGATAGACACAAGTGCGACTCTCTGTGCTTTTGGAGAGTCTCCAGAGTGGTGAATGCCAAATTGCGCTCCGTCATCTTTCTGGGGGAAGTGAGCGGGGCGTTACCAGCAGGAAGGGCCTCGGTGAGGGACCATGGCGGAGATTCTCGACAAGATAAAGTAAGTACTGGGCTTATCAAGCCTCATTTCTATCACCTTCACCAATTGAGGCGGATGCCCATGCCTCTCCAGCACATCGTCTTTTGTCGTTCCTTCCATTGGAACCCTCGCACCAGACATGGCTAACCATCTTGTGTCTTGCAGTGAGCTCCGAGAGCTACCCGAAGAACAACATCTGTTTTGTCCTCGCATTGGTGACGATGGATCAGTATACTACGACGAAGACGTTGCCACGTATCCGCCCGAAACCGATCCCAACGAACTCGCCGAGCGCAAGCTCAAGCTTCTAGCTGCCGAAGACCGGAAATGGAAAGCCCTCAAGGCGGCAGAGATACTGGCGTTCGATGGAGAGGAAGCAGCACCGCACAAGGAATGGCTAGTCAGCCGGCTCAACAGCCTCATGCAGAGTTGTGATGTCTGCGTAAGAGTCTTCCACCAGAGCAGGGCAGAATGGCGAATACGGCTGATCGACTCTTATGACGAGGAAAACATTGAAGAGTTTCTACAAGTGGTAGACAACCAATCCCTGGCTCGCATACAGAAGGGCTTGGACGAGGCGAACGAGATACTGAGCAAAGCTGAAGCGAAGACGCGCTCGGTCCGGCTACTGCCAAACGAATGCACATACGGCTTCTTCGAAGCGCTTAGCTGCGATGCCCTCGTACGGAACGAACAACTCCTCCAGCGACATTTCGACGCACCATTCGACATGGTGCAAACGAAGAAGCGATTAAAGATTCAGACATACCTACCGGCTATGACACGTTTCTTGTTCAGCAGAGTTGACAGACGGCACAAGTGGGCCACAGAGTCCTGGTCCACCTTCAAGCGAAATATTCTGAAGTCTGAATGGGAATGGGCTGTTCGGGATTACGTCACTAGTGTTATGATGAAGGTCCAAATGAACAACTTGGATTTATCTGTGGTTCCTCTCTTTTGGGGAGGTGCTCGGCTCATAGTAGCAAAGATGGACAGGGAGCTGATTACCGACTCGCTACGGGGCCTTGACGGAGACTTCTACCGCCTGATGCTAGACCACCTCTCATTAAAGTCCGAAGGCTTTTTGCATCTCATTGCGACTATGAAGCAGCTATTGGAGAAGTCCCCCATCGACTACTGGGATGGCATGAATGCTGTGACTTCTTCAATCGCTACAGTCGTAGAGCAAGTGTTCAATAGTCCGGTCTTGAACCAGCTCCTTCTCGCAACTGCGGATGGAAACGAACAGAACATGAACAACCTTCATGCTGCGTTTAGCTGGATTTCAGTCTTCCTGGACTCCATCAAGATATCCAATCTTGGACCGACGGTCCGACCATTTGCACACGCGTTGCTTGGCCGCTTTCAGTCGGACCGCTATCCACCCGTGGCTCGAGCCTACTGCTACAAGGAAGGTCTTAGAGTATTGGATTATGCCTTTCGCAAATTGGGGGAAGGCAAGAGCATCGACAAGTTTGTTGGCCAGCCAACCGTCAATGGGATGCTGGATCTGCTATCAACCTTCATACAGTCTCTTGTCACAAGCCTCAAAAACTTCAAACACAAGAAGGAACGCCAAGAGGATATGCAACTGACCCTTTCGGTGATCGAACATGCGTTCAAGCTGGAAGCACAGTCCCTCATCATCGAGAGGCAACTGATATCTGCAACCAGACCATCGCCCACTCAAACACCGCCGTCTAGTCCAATATGGCAAACAGTTCTACGAGCAATAGGGCCCGACAGTTTAGAGCTCGCCACACATCTTCTGATCGCTGGCAGGGGCTTGATCGGGCTTGAACCACTACAGATGAAGTCGGGTGTCGACAAGGTACCCCCCGAGGTACGACACTTTAATGATCGATTCCGACTGCTATCACAATCCATCACCGATGTCGTGGAGAAGATGTCTGAATTTGAACCCACCTTATTGCAAGCCTTGTTTGGACAACAGCCTGCAGCGAGCGCCATCGTCTCGCTCATGTTCTCATCCATAGAAGATACGCGCAACTCCGCTATTGAGCTGTTGAAGGTCATAAGTGGAGAAGAGGAACGTCGAGGCGCTTTGCAACACATATTGAGAGCCCATTATAGGCACGTTGTTCGAGGTATCTCAGATTCAGTTCGGCAAGTTCGACTCAAGAAGGCGTTTGCTCCCGCACCGAGTATGATCCGAACATGCACTGATATCATCGATATCATTTGCAACTCTCAAGACGGTATTTTGCGAGGCCGAGAATATGATTCCGGTGATGCAGCAGCGACGATGAACCTATGGGAGAACCTCTGGGATTCACTTACAATGATCTTTGCCACGACAGAAGCCTGGAGCAACTTAGGTTTCTACGACAAGCATATGATGATGGACTTTTGTCGAGACACTATGCAATTTGCTGACGTGCTGTTCGACCAATGCAGCATCTTTGCAACTGCCCTGAAGCCGCCTTTTTCCGATGAAGACGAAGCAACATCGAAGACGGCTCTGCTCAAAGAGCTCTTGGCTCAGCCAGCAAATGCCATGGAGGGTCTGGCCAAATGGCTTCGTCTTCGTGACGAGTTCTTGTCTAGCAAGTCCGTCACTTTGATCAGCAAGCTTCTTGTTCGATTACATCGTGTGTCTATCGAGATTGATCCCAATGCGCTCTCGTACATGGAACGAGTGCTCTCAGGAGACGTCCGTGCAAAGTTGAGTGACACGCAACAAGCTGAGCTGCAACAAGCGCTCGAAGAGCATCTCGGTCGAGCGCTCGTGAAGGAAGAGGAGCCCGCGAAACCCAAGCAAGCTTCCATTAGCAAATGGATGGCTCCGGGTGTGGCACAAACACCAGCAGATGCCAAGGCGAAGTTGCTGGCTAGTATGACTTCGGGGTCTAGTAAATTCCAGGAGCGACGGGAGCAGATGAGAGCTTCCGACGTGAAGGCTGCGCAACAAAAAGCTCTCGACGACAAGAAGAGTGCCCAACAGGCCGAATTCAAACGCAAGCGGCAGCTTGAACTACAAAGGCGAGAGAGAGAGAAAGCCGCTCTGATTGCCAAGTCGAAGGCGGCTAGGGGCCTCCCAAATCACATTGCTGAAGCCGGCTCAGGTCTTGAAGGCCTAGGTGTATTAGGCAAGGACCAGGCTGCGAAGGGAGAAGGCTTGATGCATTCTTCTGATGAATCATCAGACGAAGATGGTGACATTGATGAAGATCTATTTGGCATCAAGAAGACCAAGGTCAAGACTGGACCGAAGACGAACATTGTCAATGAAGTCAAGATCCAGATGCCGACAAAGAAGAAAAGGGCTCAGCGTTCTGCCAAAGACATGCGCGCTCGTTTGGCACCTGATTTGAGCAACCTACATCGCACGATTCTTGGCTGGAACTACTTCCACGAGGGCGACTTCCCACCCAAGTCTAGACCGGACATGTACTCCAAGGTCCTTAGTACATTCCGCACGCCCAACGACTACCAGAACACATTCGAGCCTCTTCTGACCTTAGAGGCATGGCAAGGTTTCGTCAAGGCTCGCGAGGAGAATCAATCCAAGCCATACGAAATAAGAATCACTTCGCGAGCTGCAGTCGACATGTTCCAGGAAGTTGGCAGTACGATGACTCATGTCGAGAACAAGGAGGTCTTCATTTCCGAAGGAGACATTATACTCTTTTCAAAATCCAAGTCACCCTCTGCGAGTGAGCCGACATGTCTGGCCAGAGTATTCCGCGTGAAGAGGAAACAGCAGCACATTGAAGTTTCGTATCGCGTCGTACCTGGCAATCCTCTTTCAAGCGCACTGCAGCCAAACAATACTATCTTGGGCTTCAAACTCGAGTCAATCACATCTTTGGAGCGCGAGTACGGTGCGCTGAAAGGTCTTCAATACTATGACCTGTGTGACGAGATCATTCGCGCGAAGCCCTCTCCACTGTTGACCTACAAGGATAGCCAGATCCAACCACTAATCTCCAATTACAATGTGAATCCGGCGCAAGCGAAGGCTATCAAATCTGCCATCGACAACGACGCATTCACATTGATCCAAGGGTAAGTCACAACATCCATACGTTGTCGAGTGCGTTTCTAACAATTGCCACAGACCGCCTGGTTCCGGAAAGACCAAGACCATCACTGCCATTGTAGGAGCTATCCTCAGCGACAGCCTTCGCAATCGCGGTACCGCGATTGCTGTTCCAGGCCAACAACACTCCAATGCAGCTTCAAAGAAATTGCTGGTCTGCGCACCCAGTAACGCGGCCGTCGATGAATTAGTCATGCGTTTCAAGGATGGCATCAAGACTCTCAACGGCGAGTCGCGCAAACTCAATATCGTACGTCTAGGTCGTGGAGACGCTATCAAAGCTAGTGTACAGGATGTGACGCTAGAGGAGCTTGTCAACAAGCGATTAGGTGTAGATCCGTCTAACGGCAATGATCGAGAAGCGACACAGAAGCTCTTCCAGGAACACAAACAGGTCTCCGATCAATTGAAACAAGCCTATCAGCAGCGAGATACCGGAGAGTTCAAAGGAGAAGCTGCGGCCAAGCTAGACGACGATATCAACGCATTGCGCAGGCGGAAGACGGCCTTGGGAACGAAGATTGACAATGTTAAGGATGACGAGAAACTCGCCAGTCGTAACGCAGACCTGAACCGACGACGTGCACAGGAAGCAGTTTTAAACAATGCACACGTCATTTGTGCGACCCTCAGCGGCTCTGGACATGAAATGTTCCAAGGTCTGAGCATTGAGTTTGAGACTGTCATCGTTGATGAGGCTGCGCAGTGTGTTGAGATGAGCGCACTTATTCCCCTCAAGTATGGTTGCGCCAAGTGTATCCTGGTTGGAGATCCAAAGCAACTGCCTCCAACAGTCTTCTCGAAGAAAGCGGCCGCCTTCCAATATGAGCAGAGTTTGTTTGTTCGCATGCAGAAGAACCACCCAGACGATGTGCACCTACTGGACACACAGTATCGTATGCACCCGGAAATCAGTCTGTTCCCCAGTAGAACGTTCTACGACGGCCGACTCTTGGATGGTGGCGACATGGCTGGCCTGCGCAAGCGACCATGGCATCAGAGCATGCTGCTTGGACCTTACCGCTTCTTCGATGTCCAAGGTCAACATCAAGCTGCTCCAAAGGGCCATTCGCTGATCAACATTGCCGAGATCAATGTCGCGATGCAGTTGTACAAGCGAGTCACTTCCGACTACCCCGATTATGATTTCAAAGGCAAGATTGGCATTATCACACCTTACAAGAGCCAATTGCGCGAGCTAAAACAGCGATTCATGAATACCTACGGTCAAAACATTATCGAGGACATTGATTTCAACACCACAGATGCTTTCCAAGGTCGTGAAAGCGAGATCATCATCTTCTCCTGTGTACGAGCCTCCCCGGCTGGGGGCGTCGGTTTCCTCCAGGACATTCGTCGTATGAACGTTGGCCTCACGCGTGCCAAATCATCTCTATGGGTTTTGGGTAACTCTGATTCGCTCATGCGAGGAGAGTTTTGGAAGAAACTCATCGTAGATGCCAAGGAGAGGAAGCGATTCTCTGCTCAAGACATGCCAAAGATGCTAAACCAGCATTCCAGCAAGTTTCCGGCTCCAAAGGAAGGTTATGTACAACCTCATCGCCCCACTCCGGAGGTCAAATCAGAAGTAAAGTCAGAGCCCATGAGCAGGTCTGCAAGCAATCAGTCCAGCACGTCTTCAGGCTCGGACTCGAAGTCTATTGAGCAAGAGGTCAAGACGGAGATCAAAAACGAACAAACACTGATACATCATGAAAAGCGCAAGTACGAAGACATCGCCGGCGTCGATAAAATCAAGCTTGAGAGTAGCGATGCCGAAATGGAGGACGCTCCATCCGACTCTGCCTCCAACACGATGAATGGAGGCAGCGGCCGATCAACACCAGCTGCCATTGCCGATGCGCCACGCAAGAGTTCAATGCCCGGTGGGGACGCAAGTAACGGGACGAACGGCGCGGTCGCCTCCCCGCCCGGAGATGTCATCGGCGGCATGTCAATGGCAAAACCTAAAATCCGCAGGCGGCCTCGCGAACCACCAAATCCTTTTATCAAAAATAAGAAACCAAGAAATGGCTAACTGTACAATATGCTAAGCGGCGGGAGGGGCCGGAGTAGCATTATTTTCCTTGATGCATGGTTCAGCAATATGCTCTTTCTATTGACATTTGGCGCCCTTTAAGTGGGCGGACACTTTTTATTAGCATTGCCCGGCGTTCAGTCGTATCTTTATGTATACCTAGCTACCCGACACTATCTCTTTTCGGGGCCATTTGCCCTGATATCATGTCAGACGAAGATCGGCGCACGAAGCCCAAAAAAGCGCCTCATGCCTGATGTCTGGCAGGTAATAATCAACATGCGTGCCGTGTGCTTAATCGCCTCCCTGGAACATTTACAGTATGTCAAAAACCTCTGAAGGTGTAATTTGAAGTGCATTATGGCCGCGACTTTGTTCCCGCTATCTAGTCAGGCGCTCCGGTACTACTATGATGCACACCGCCCATTGCCAATTATTTAATCCTGCACCCCACACTCTTCAAGCAAGAATCAACGGCCCGTCTCGCGCACCGTTCGACATGGACGTCTCTTTCAGCCTCTACCAAAGCGTAGCATAAGCAAGGCGCTCCCTATCACCACCGGATCAAGCAAGTCGCAAACCACTGATGCTCTATCTGTATTACCCGGCTACCAATCATCCTCGTACACTTGCACTACAAACTAATGCACCCAATTATCGTCATCGGCCGGTGGCAAATCCTCCAGATTATGGCTAGGTTACAGCATCCATTTTCTGTGCGATCTTCAATATGTTTTGTGAGCAGAGAACTAATAACTCGTATTTCTCGGATGTAGTCTTTTCTTTCCTTCACGGCCATTTCCAGCATCTTCTTGTATTAACCCTATCGACTTTTTAAACTCTTCTGAGACAAAACCTTACCACGATTTACACGCAACCTCGTTCTCGGCTACCGGCTTCGCTGTCAATACGCTGTAGTGTCACGTTGCCTCACATCTCGGCATCACGAGTTCGAGAAGTGATCCTTACCCTCAGATCCGCCCCTGATTACACTACATGACTTTCCTCCTCTCGAATCTGAGAAACTGTCTCATCTGCAGCAAGCTTGGCCGCGAAGAGAGCTGCCGATCGCCAGATTTCCTAGACACTAAAGCCAATCCCACGCTACCCTGCCAATCATCGAAGCCAACCCTTCATCATACCCCTGCTTGGGCTTACAGCCAACATTCAGCGATCTTCGTGAGATACAACACTCTGCTGAGTTACCAGGCTCCTGCTTGTGCCACGTTCTGAGCCAGCGTTCCCTGCTGAGCAGTACAGTACTCACGGCTCGCGCTTAGGCATCGAAAAGAGGAAAGAATTGCAGTTTGAACGTCTGGTGCAAGGATATCTGCGGACCAGATTGCAAACATGATCTCGTCTGCTTCCATAGAAAGTCTCTTGAAATCGTTCCCAATTGCTGGAAATATGGGCTGGAGTGCTCTTGAATATGCTGGGGCGTTGGAAAAAAGCTGCAAGATGAACACAAGCGTGACGTCCGAGTCGCTCAAGTGCAAGTCAACGGCCTCGACGCAGGACGAAAACACCCCGCCGACCACTGCAGGGACTCAACCGACTGGCTACGACTTGTCACCACCGATGCACTTTATAGATGAGTTTGGCTGTCGACAAAGACGCAAAGGCATCTTTCTCAACCACACTCCACGGGATTTCGAAATGCGGTCCTCAAAGCCACTCGACGTCTACCAACCTTCAAGAACTGCAAAGGAGAACTACTCTCGTCCTATGACTTCGCATGGGACCCGTTTGCTCAACAACAATCGTATTGCTACAAGTCCACATGCCTTTAGCTCATCGACAGCGTCTCATACAGCTGGCGAATTGACTCCAAATGAGTTCGGAGATGCAATCGAACTTGACTCCAAAGAGATCACGTCGCCATCATCACCAGAGGTCTATCAACCATCAGCCAAGCCAAATCGACACTCATCATCCGTCCCTCTGGCCAGAGTGCTTACGTACGAGCCACGCTCTACCTTTTCTTCTGAACGTGTAGGCCGCGACGTCAGCATTCGAAGTGCGAGCTCACCAACGGGTCTCCCACAAGACAAGAAGCGGCAGCGCCGTCAAACGCCATTCAAAGTAACCATTCCAAGTCTGACGAATCCTGCACGACATGCGCCACTGGAGCCCCTGGTTGCCAAGCACCGACGCAAGGCTAGCTACGAGACCATGAGCGAGCTGCTACCTGAGATCGAAACGGAGCAAGTTGGGGAAATGGGTACGTTTGGAGTAATTCAACGATACTTTGATAGCCAGGCGGGCGGTCCAGTATCAGTACCTAAAATACCTTGCCACGCATATTCGCCGGATCCGCCAGACGTTCCTCTTCCCATGTCTCCTGAGCTGCCTTTGTCAGAGTCGACCAAGAAACCCATGGGAATCTACGCTATTGGTGAGCTTGATCTAGATGAGCCACCACCAGCAGTACCGGACCGTAGCCCGAAGCGGCTCACGAACCCAGGGTTTCCAGTTCCGATCGAATCAGCCATCTCCACCCATGGCGATTTTGTCTTTGTAGCCGATGAGTATCATTCGTCATGTGGCGAGAACGATGAGCTGGACGATAGTTTACACATTCCGAAGAAGCGAGTATCAAAGCGCGTCGACGTGGGACAAGCTGGCCGTGTAGGTTCCTCACAGGTAGGACGGCTGGCGCCACCAATTCTTAGCCACGATGCGCTGACGGCGAGCGCTGACCTGGGCCTGAATGATCTCAGCTACTATCTCAAGCACACTGGACCATCTACAGACTCTCAGCCCATGGTGCAACAGCGCAAGAAGAAGATGAAGCTGTTCAAAGTCAAACAACGCAAGACCCTGGCTGCTCGCGTTGGATCCGTCGAAGGCTCTCCTCAGCGAGCGCGCAGACAAGCTCCTATTCCAACATGTGCTCGCGAAACGACGACTTCTGGGGGCGCAAGACACCTCAGGATCGTCATTCCAACTGAGAGCCCTCGCAATACTCAGGTAGTAGCTATCCCAATGTCCCAGTCTCGGGCACAACGACGCTCTCGACATATTTCCATTACCTTTGACGAAGAGATGCTCAACCCTCTCGCCAGTCCAAACGTGGAGCGCACACTATCCGGCTTCGAAGCTCCTAGTCCTTCATCCTACGAGCCAGTTGCCGTATCACCGCGCAGCCTGAAGAGGCCTCCCAGATCACCCAAAGTAGTACCTGTTGAAGACGATGCACTCGCAGTATCGCTCGAGCCGCGCACAAGTCGAGAGGATCAGACCAGATCTCGCAAGCTGCGAGACTTGCAGCGCATTAAGCGGAAGCCGTTGCCCAGATACTACGAGCAGAAAGAGCTGCATTCCGACGTTGTCGCTGGAGCCTTGCCAACACCTGCCCAAACACCAGAGCCGCTTCAGGACTCGAATATCGAAGTCGACAGTGGCCATGATGAGGATGAGAGCCCCATCAATAAAATGGCACGAATGCAAGAGAGGGTCATGTTGCTGCAGAGACAGAACACGCAGCTGACAGAGGCGTTGGCAAAGATTGTAGGGCTCGAGCTTGAAGATGGAGACCTGAAGCCTGACAATGTGTTGAAAGCGTTCAGGCAGGTTGGGTTTTGGCGACAACGGGGATAGTGTACTTGGTAAGACGCTATTGTTACACAGCGATACGAAATGTCATAGTTGCTTAGAACTAAATGAGGTTGATGGACGGAATATTGACGAGATTGCTCCTGAAGATCATGACGAGGCTTCCCTGGACGTTTCCAAAAATAGATCTGGTTCCTGAACGCTTGGCGTATTCTTCAGCTGTTAGCAACACATGGTAGCCACCTTGCTTAGTTTTCTGAATACTGGAACACCCTTGCTTTTGAGACCTAGTATATCCCGACGCTATCATTAAGACTTACATCGAGCTTCCCGCCATCCTCCAAACCGCGCTTCTCTTCTCACCGCCTGCTTATCGATAAAGTCCCGAAAACACACCCGCGAAAACCCCCCAGTCCCGCGCATTGGCAGCCTCGTCACCAATCTACGCTCCTCCGTCTTCCCACCTCCCAAGCTCGAACCAATTCCTGCCGATAATGTCACCCACCGAAGGCCCGCTCTTCAGCTCTGAGCTCATCTCCCCCGAAGTCCTCAAAGCACTCCCAGAAGGCTACAGCTGCCGGCCGCTCGAGAGGAAAGACTACCACAATGGCTTCCTGGATGTACTAAGAGTGCTCACCACAGTTGGAGACATAACCGAGGAGGTATGAAGCCCGCTCCTCTTCCCCGTCAACACGTAAACCAGAGTTCTACCACACCCCCAAGTCCATGCAAACACACGGAACGCGCATCACTAACACGCCTTCCAGCAATGGAACGAACGCTACGATTGGATGTCCACCCGCAACGATGAATACTACCTTCTCTGCATCACCAACTCGTCCAACGCCATCGTCGGCACCGGCGCCCTCCTCGTGGAGCGCAAATTCATCCATCAACTCGGTCTCGTTGGACACATTGAGGACATCGCTGTAGCCAAGGACCAGCAGGGCAAGAAGCTTGGACTGAGGATCATCCAGGCGCTCGACTTTGTCGCGGAGAAGGTCGGCTGCTACAAGACAATTCTAGATTGTTCAGAAGCGAACGAAGGGTTCTATGTCAAGTGTGGGTTCAAGAGGGCGGGACTCGAGATGGCGCATTACTATGGCCGGTAAGGGGGTGAGATGGGATATTTGCGTGACCAATGTGCATCTTGGAGGCGTTTTTTTTTCCGGGGGTTCGAGGGACTATTAGATACATGAGATTTAGAGATTCGATAGATTATGGCTATGAGATGGAGCTTTCACGATGGAGCCGTTTTAAAGCTGTGCGCGAAGCTCGTTGAGTGAGCCTACTTGACTGAGGTGAAATTTCACGAATATTTGCACCCGAACTATCTACATTCGACCTTGCAACATGCATCCGTCATGATGAATTGAGAGATCCGTCCAAGACTGCATGGAGATATTGGGTTTGCTCTGTATTCGTTATTGGTTTACCGTGTTAGTTGCTCGTTCGGACTGTGGTGGACAGTGGACCGACTTAACCTCGATCTTCGCTTGCATTCTAACACCAACCCCCCCATCATAACTTCTACTCAACTCGACAACAAAACACAAATTGATAGTTTCCAGATTTTGCTCATTGTAACAACCAAATCTTCTACATGCTGGCCGAATCGTCGCATATATCGGCAATCGCTCGATCTGTGCGAATTTTAGAATCAACACTGTGGAAGAGTCATTGCAAGTTAAGAGATAGATCCAGGAAGATGGTTGCGCAAGACGAACAGCCTAGGAATCGCGAGAATGGATCAACCATTACCGAGGCACACATAGAACCTGTCGAATTGCAAGGAGCACAACCAACAACGAAAGAGGAAATCCAAGAGCTCACAGGTGACAAGTTCTCACCTTATGACACATCAAGTGCACCCAGGGTTTCTACTGGTCTCCCTCCCGAGATATGGACTATCGTGCAATCCGCACCGGCAAAATTTGCGCCCCAGTACTTCCTCGAAGTCAGCCGCAACCTGCTCGAGAATCCCAACAGGACATCGTCGCATTTGGCACGCGCAGAGCTCTCGTATCAAAGCTTCGCAGATGCTACATACAATCCGAAAGCCAGTACGCCAGAGGCTCTAGCAAGCATCGTCAAGCACCTGCGACCAGAATGCCGACCGCAACTGATCGACGGAGGCATAGAAGGGTACGAGCTGGAGTACACGGTTGTGCGGAAACTCGTGCCTCGGAATCCGAAACTGGATGACTCGCTGATGCAGACTTGTCACCTGTTTGTGTCGCATCAAGATGTCACCGTCATGAGCCCGAATGGACACGAAGAGACTGTGAAAGCAGAGCGGTACATGGTCGTATACATTCCTCACGCCGTCGCACCGGAAACTATTCCCTACTATCACCCTAAAGTTCGCTCTTTAGCCATGCTATACACTTACTTTCCATCTTCCTCACATTCACCACCTACATCTCTGATTCCTGCATCCGGGCATCTCTCTATTCATTACGACCTCTTCCCCACCCTTGCACTCGATAACCGTCTCTCCCGCACAGCTCTTAAGCTCCTGGAGGTCATACACAAACACTCGCGCGGCCAGCAGGGCGGGTATAAGAAACGCGTTCACCACGATCAGGTGATTGGACAAAAGAGGTTCCAGGACACGTATGCGTATCTCAAGGGCAAGTATGCGAAAGATTTGATCGAGGGATGGGTAGAGCAGACACCCGCGGAGAAACACGTCTTTGAAGATCTAGGAATAGCAGCATTTCTGATGGAACTCTGGGGAGACATGTACAAACTCCAAAACGACACGGGCAAGCAAAATTGTCAGAACAAAGACATGGGGAGAGAACATGACGAGGTGAAGCAAAAGATCACACCAGCGCAAGCCACCTTCCCCGGCTTCGTAGACATGGGCTGCGGCAATGGTCTTCTCGTGCACATTCTCAACGCCGAAAGCTGGCACGGCTGGGGTTTCGATGCCCGGCGAAGAAAAACATGGGATACCTTCCCACAACAACACACCCAGAAACTGCAAGAAATGCTCCTCGTACCCGAAATCATCCAGCCACTTTCTTCCACATCAACGGCTTCCTCAACACCACCACAACACAACGGTGTCTTCCCGCCCGGTACCTTCATCATCAGCAATCATGCTGATGAACTGACGCCTTGGACACCGTTGCTGGCTTACTTGAATTCTTCGCCTTTCATCGCTATACCTTGCTGTTCACATGACTTTGGTGGTACGAGGTTTCGCGCGCCGGCGCATGCGAAACACGTCATTCCTGATCCGTTGACGGCGGCGTCGAAGAAGAACAAACTACCCTCTGCGTATGCTAGTTTGTGTAGTTGGGTGTGCCATCTGACCGAGGAGACGGGGTATGTAGTCGAGAAGGAATATTTGAGAATTCCTAGTACGAGGAATACCGCTGTGCTGGGAAGGAAGTCGCTCAAGGAAGATGGACGTGGGGACGGCCAGGCAGAAGTGGAGGAGAGACTAGAGTTCTTGAGGGGTTTGATAGAAAGGGAGATGGGCGGTCAGGCTATTGGGCAGGTTTACGCCATGTGGATGAAGAGTGGTGATGGACTGTTGAAGACTGGGAAGAGCGGGCATTGAGCTGAATATGTCTACATCACAACAGGAAAAAAGCCGAGTACCAAGCGCTCGAAAGAACATGATTACAGTCTACTAGCAATGACATGTACCTGGATATGCCTGATGCAACACACCGTCAGACAATGCACAAATAAGAACCAAGTCAAGCAAAGGGTTCACTGAAGGTTATGGGGTATCATTGAGGACATGGTCGTCCAAGGTTGCGGTCATCGCAACTTAGACAAGCGATCCATTCGTAGTATCATCCGGTCATTTCGCCGTATCCGAATCCATTTTGTAATGCAGTAAAGCCCGACATGAAGATGAAACCGTATCTAGCATTACTCCAAAAAGACCTCAACTGCCTACGAAGCAGGAGCAGCACCACGTCCGCGGCCAAAGCCACCACGGAACTCGGGCTTGAACTCGCCAGGGGCACCACCCTCGGCCTTCTCGCCAGCGTCACGTCGGCGGTAACCGTCACGGTCGCCACCACGGTCACCGCCACGTCCACCACGGCCACCACCACGGCGCTCACGGTCGTCACCGCCG
This sequence comes from Alternaria gansuensis, assembly GCA_009289805.1. Classification (NCBI taxonomy): domain Eukaryota; kingdom Fungi; phylum Ascomycota; class Dothideomycetes; order Pleosporales; family Pleosporaceae; genus Alternaria; species Alternaria gansuensis. Next base: position 63,936 of record WBOK01000047.1, on the reverse strand, counting down.
AGCATACCCCGGGGAGGAGCAGAGCGCTGCTGCTTGATGTGTGTCTGGGGAACGATCTCAGCAGGGAGGTGGAGCCATTCACGGAGGTAGTCGAGACCCTCGGGGGTGAGGGTGTAGTAGTAGTATTGCCACGAGAAGCGGGTCTTGAGGTAACCGCGCGAGGTCAAAGACTGGCCTGTTGGCTGTTAGGAGCTGGCGATCGTGCAAAACAATAGGTGTTACTGACAAGCCTTGACAACGAAAAGGTTCTTAGTATCGATCTCGCCGTGCTTGGGAAGGTTGAAGTCCTTCTTAGCGACCAGAACTCCCTCTGTGGTGACCGTGTGTCAGCCTGTCCTTATATGCAGCAAAGCCGCGAACATGTGTAATTGTGCCATAGCCATGGCTCGCGAGTACGTGGGGATACTAACCTCGGAAGAGGTACCTGGGGAAATAGATGTTAGCGAATTGACTCAAACGTATAGATTGGAGTCACATGTAGCTCAGCTCATATCAAGTCGTATCATTTCGTGCGAAACTCCGAGCTCGACTGCGCCGTGACAATGACGGTTGTAGAGGTAGACTAACTCGTGAATCTTCTTGCGGTCGGCCTTGGGGATGAGCATCTTGACGGTTTGCGAGAAGACTCGGAGATGCTAGGAGTTGGTTGAGGTCGATGGGTTCAGAAGTTCGATGACAGAAGAGCGATTTCGACAATGGGTGCGAGGCTAGTCTAAGCGAGCGCTATGACCATCTGCCGCAGTTCCGCCAAGACCCGATCCCTCATCTTTGTCGCCTGCGCCTCCGACCAAACCACATCCAACTCCCTCGAAAGAGCAGCTCGCAAACTCAAACACGATTAAAAAACTTCATACCGCGACTAGAATCGACTGCGATTTCCACTCCCGCACCCGTCACCCGCAGCCATGGACGCCACCACACAGTCTCCAGTCACCGTCATCGTTAACAGTATCCGCGGGCAAAACATCGCTTTCGCAACGCAAAAAGATGCGTCTCTTGCTTCTGTCTACGATACACTTTATGAGCGCGCTCCATGGATCCAAAAATCCTCGTACATCCTGACCACCAACTCGCGCCGCTCCGTTCGACATGACGCTGCACCAGTGTCATCTCTCCTGTCCTCGCCCACAGACACATTTCTATCGCTGCGCCTGACAGTACCGCTATGCGGTGGCAAGGGCGGTTTCGGATCCATTCTGCGTGCTCAGGGTGGTCGCATGTCCTCACGCAAGAAGAAGCAGGGCGACGTAAATGGATCCTCTCGCAACCTAGACGGGCGACGTCTACGCACAGTCACTGAAGCTAAGGTGCTCGCCGAATATCTAGCAATCAAGCCAGAGATGGAGCAGCGCGAAAAGGATGAGCGACGGAAGAAGTGGGAGGACATTGTGGCTAGCACTGAGCGAAAGCAGGAAGAGCTCCAGAACAGCAGAGGTACAGCACGTCTCGATGGGAAGTGGGTCGAGGACAAAGAGGAAGCAGAGAGCAAGACGAGAGAGGCTATTGAAAAGATGCTCATGGCACAAAGGGACAGTTCAGAAGAAGACGAGGACGAGGCTCAACCGACCGCTTCTTCATCAAAGCCTGTACAACAGCGGGCCATGTTTGGATGGGATGACGATGATGACGAATTTATGAGCGATAGCGAAGAAGAAGAGGAAGTCTCTGAGGAGGACGTAAAGCCAGTAATTGAAGGAAAGGGAAAGGCAAAGGCCGTATGAGATCATCATGAAACCAGAAATCTCCATGGAGGAGTTCGTTTTCAGCAGCATGAAGAGACACCAAGATCATTTTACCCCGTTCTTGTATAGATACCCAATACCAGTAATGTTTCTCTAGGTACAAGCAGCATAGTCTGTTGACCATTGTGATATCTCAATTCGTGAAAGAAACTAACTGTAGCTACTCAATTACAGCCCCTACCAGAGTGTTTTATCATCATACACTCGGACTCCTCGATTAGCCGACGGGTAACCTGCATATCAGAAAGTGGGATAGTCCCGCACTACTGTAATCGGACATCCGACCCGCCCTTTCCCCACGACTGGGCGCCTGCCATGTCATGTCATCCTCTAAGATGCCGACTTTCATAACCCGTGCCGCGATGATTCTCATCTCTCTTCTTCCTCACTTACACTCACACAATGACTCCGCCGGCTAGCAGGTTCCTTGCTGCGATCCGCATTGCAAACAGACGCTACCCCGCACCGAAAGCTATACCTACTCCAAGAGCAAGGGCAGGATGTAAGCATGTCAGATGCTTCTCTAATTCGCCACATTGGCAGATCAGAACGAAGGAACTGAACGATGATTTGATGAAGGATCTGAAAGTCAATCAGGCGAGGTTGATAGAAGATATACATCACACATGTCAATGGGGCACGGGCGAGCCATGGGGCGAGTATGTGGTTGGAACAACACTCGGTGATTTTGTAGCTGACGATAACAGGAAGTCAACGGAAACAGGCATGAGTCGACTGGCACTGTCCGATGCCGATAAAGCTGCACGCGACTGGTTCGCAGAAACCACAAAGTCGCTCGGCTGTGAGGTCACCGTCGATGCTATGGGAAACACATTCGCTGTTCGGCCTGGACTAAGGAATGACAAACCGCCTACATTTGTAGGAAGCCACCTAGATACGCAGCCTACGGGTGGACGATACGATGGCATTCTGGGAGTCACTGCTGGCGTGGAGATGCTCAGAGTGCTCGCAGATAACTGGACGGAGACCGAGTACCCTGTCGGCGTGGTCAACTGGACGAATGAGGAGGGCGCTCGCTTTCCAATGTCGATGGTCTCTAGCGGAGTTTGGGCGGGTTCTATCTCTCTTGAAACGGCACACAACCTACGTGAAGTTCATCCTGGGACGGCAACCATGAAGTCTGAACTCGAGCGGATTGGTTATCTGGGAAGTACGCCAGCGAGCTACGAGGCTATGCCCATGGCAGCGCACTTTGAACTACATATCGAGCAGGGTCCGCTGCTGGAAATGGCGAACAAGAAGATTGGGGTAGTTACTGGAGTTCAAGCTTACAAATGGTTGACTGTCAAGGTCAAGGGACGAGACACGCATACCGGAACCACAGACCTTAAGTCACGAGCTGATGCGTTGCTGACAGCAAGCAAAATGATCCTACACTCTCATCGCCTTGCAACCGCCAACTCCGCGCTAGCATCTACGGGCATACTCAACCTGAAACCTGGCTCGACAAACACAGTGCCCGGTGAAGTTATATTCAGTCTCGACATTAGGGCGCCGAAAGACGAGACAGTCGCAAAGATGAAAGAACTAGTCTTGCGCGACTTCCCCAAGATCGCCGCAGGTGAAGACGTTGAAGGCTCAAACCACGGCTGCACAAGCGCTCTTCCACTCACCGTTGAGATAGTCGAGGATTTTGACAGCCCAGCAACCAAGTTCCACGCAGACTGCATTACGTCCGTCAGCCAATCTGCGCGTAGTATTCTCGGTCCCAACCAGTCTATGGAGATGACTTCTGGTGCTGGACACGATAGCGTCTACGCGAGTAAACGCTGCCCAACGAGCATGATCTTCGTGCCATGTAGGGAAGGTGTGAGCCACAATCCCAGAGAATTTTGCAAAGAGGAGGATTGTGCACTAGGTGCGCAGGCTCTGCTGCAGAGCGTGGTAAGATTTGACAGGATGAGAGATGAGAGAAGGGTGTCGTGGAAACAGGAGCCGTACACTCTGTAAGAGAGTATAGAGAGGCAAGATGGAAGCGCATGTAGACACACCCACTAAATCTTCGATATTGTATGAGACTGTTCCTTGTGGCATCTGAGGTCAAGCATCATCCTTTCATCGATCCGTCTGTTCCATGAAAATATGAAAAGGTACTACCAACGGCTAGCGAGAGCGGAAGAGGTTAGGAGGAATTAGCGTCGCGTGCAAGCACCGACCAGGCGATGCCCGAGTTCCAGCCCTCGCTGCATCTTCCCCACAAACCGTTACAGCACTTGTTCCATTACAGAACAAAGGAAGAACCACTGGCAGTATCGTCTCACATATTTCGCTTATTCCTTGATTCAAACAGGTTACTTTGCGAATGCACTGTACTAGAGAAGTGCGTTTCAGAACGGCAACCCAGGTCCTCAAGAAGTGACCTGTTGCGATGAATGTATCTAGGTGACGGCGTGGTACCACCACCTACCTCAAGCAAAATTGGACAGTATACCCTTATGCCGAACCCCAAGTCCTACAAGTCGTCGACACAGATGATAGTCAGAGATACAAGATACAATCTTTGGTGGCCCTTGGCCAGACTTGTGTTACACTAAGAAATAGAATAACTTGAATACGGCAGTCTTGTGGCACACGTCGCAAGAGATGCTTGCGAGTGGTCGAAAGTGCGAAGGAGAGTCGAAGCGGTATCACAAGGTGTTGTCTGGTTTCGTGGCGGTTGACCCCTCATGAAGCTTAGCCAACAGCCTTGCCCGTACCTTGTGTCCTAGCTCTTCTACCGAATCCAGCAAGTCAATACCATATCTATCACAGACAATCTGTACGTTACCCCTCTTCCAAAAGCCCTCTGAACAGCAAACAATTGCCTTGCCTGTTCCCGCGTACAATCCCAATTCCAACAGCGTGATCGGCTGTAATACCCCAGCCTCGCCCGAAAAAAAGAAAACGATGATGTCGGCTATACGCGCGTAGTCCATCTCCCACTCAACCTGCTCTTTGAAGGGCGTGAAGGAGATGTCTTCGACCCAGCTGCTGTCCCAATCATCTCTGCGTGGATTTAGGATAGTAATGGGAAGATCGGAGAGCAAAGCTGCGAGCTGAGTCTGCCAGTCCTCATTAGGATCGGACTGTATGGCTCCGTAGAGAATCACAGATAGCCTGTCGACCGATGGCCGAGTGGGAGGTTTGCGAATAATGGCTTTGGATGAGGTGGATCGAGACATGCTTGGTGGAAGGAGGTGATCGCGAGAAGACGGGGCCTGAGCTACGACACAGTGTCTTATGTAAGCTACCGAGGTGGACGGCGTAACGCCCGGGACGGCGTAACGCCCGATTTGAACACCAAAATCACCACCACACCTAAGGCTGTAGAACCTCACACAATAGCTACTATCGCGAGATTTTTTAGTGGTAAGATCTAGAGGGCTTAAATAATATATATAGCTATAGAAATCAAGTTGGAGTTCTAATCGCGCGCCCTGTGCGCAAGGTAGACGCTAGTTAAGCTGTAACACCACCTTAAGGCTCTCTACTACTTGTAAGGCTTGCAATAAGCCTCTTTTTTTAAGTAGCCTTTTTAAGAGCTTTAAGGCTGCTCTTCTTACTCTTTTAAGAAGTTTTTATAGATTATTAGAGTTGTTTTGTAGCCCTGTAAGCAGCTGCCCTAAAGGCCTGTTTAGCAGCCCTTTTAGCCTTCTCTTTTTCTCTTACTAATTAAGCTGCAGCCCTTGCCTGTTGCCTTATTTTCTTCTTCTTTCTTTTTGCCTGCCTTATTTTCTTACAATACTTATTTATCTTAGCTTTTTAGTATTATACCTGCTCCTTCTTACGCTCTTAGAGCTACTAGCAATTACGTGCCTCTTTTACTTTCCTTAAAAACTAGACTATAGCTCTACCTTAGTACTCCTTAGGCTCCTAAAGTAGAAGAGGCTTTCTTTATATTTTATATGTCTTTCTATTAATTAGAGCCTTGCGTAGACCTTTAACTTTATATTTAAAAAAAGTTTTTTAAGTTAAGATTTAGTAATAAACTTAGCTTAGCTTTTAAGCTTATTTATTACTTTAATTTTTTACTACTTTACGTAGTAGGCGTTTAACTTTTTTTTAGTTTAAGGTACTTAAGCTTAAAAACTTACTATTACTTAAAAGGCTTTTAATACTAAACTTTTTTAATATAACTTTAAAATTAAAGAGTAAAAAGCTTATAGCCTTAAAAGCTTTTAAAATTATTATTTTCTTAAAAAAGGCTTGCTAGGCTTAGTAAAAAAAGTAAAAGAAATCCTTTTTACTTATTAAGGTAAGGCCCTAGTTCCTCTCTAGAAATTTAGATATCTTAGTCTAGTAAGCTAATAAGAGAGGCTTAAATAAAGTAATATTAAGAGACTACAGCGTGTAAGTTAAATAAAAAAAATAAACTATAAAAAAAATCTTATTCTAATTATAGTACTTAATAAAATCTATAGTAAAGTAAAATCTATAGCTGTCTAGAATAAGTAATTAATAAAAAAATTAAGCCTTTACTTAAGTATTATAATTAAATACCTATTTAAGCTACGTAAGACTAATATTATTATTTATCTAGCTAGAAGGCAATAAAGTAATTTAAACTTAATAAGTTTTAGAATTAAAGGCTTATAACTAAGTATTCTGTATTAATCTTAAAGTTAATTAATATATAAAAGTAGGCGCTAGGTAAGATTTATTAGTATAAATATAGGCTAAAAGTATTATCTACTCTTGTAAGCTATTTTAAATAGTACTTCTCTTTTTTTTCTACTTATATAAAGGCCTATTAAAAATCCTTTTTAATCTTCCTAAGATACTAAAAAGAAAGCCCTTCTTATCTATATTATATATATAACGCGCCTTAATATAGTACTGCTTAATTTTCTTGCGTAGGAAATTAAAGTATAGGCTATACTTCTTCTTAGAATTAGCTTTGTAGTAATTATTATCTATGCCTATTATCTATTTTAAAATAAGCTTATTAAGGTACTAGTAGACAAAGCAATTAACTTAGTATATTCTAACCTCTTTTTTCGCAATTTGTAAGGCAAAAATTTATATTATAGCTTATATAGGTAGAAGGCCTTGCCTAGTAAGCTATTTAATATACTATAAGAGCTCTAGCTCCTGTTGTAGGTGGAGAGCCTGTTAATTCTAAGCCTTAAGGCTGCGCGAGGTTAATGCACCTTTATGCCTGCGAGCGAGGGTTGTAGGCTTAACACCATATTCTTTTGTAATCTGCGCGTATATAAGTTTCTCTCCTGGTTACGCGTTGTTGAAGAAATGGTGTTGCATGGGCGGATCGGGCGTTACGCCGTCCCGGGCGTTACGCCGTCCACCTCGGTATCGGCCGAACTGGCTCTGAACACGAACCAGCTTCTCCGGGTACCAGTCCCATTACATCCAACGTCTTATCCATAATCGCATTCCTTACATATCCCTAAATAATCTCTAGACTTCCCCAAATTTCCCTAGAAATGTCGTACAACGTCATAAGCGGGACAGTCATAACCAGAATCGTAACTTCAGCGTAGTGCTACAATGAGCAGTCTACAAAGCCTTGAGTTGCCCGCCTGCCCAGACCTGACGTGTGTACGGATTCGCGGGGTCGCCTCTTTCGCCGCCATCGTAAGTTACATGAACGGTCCGCTCAAACAAGATAGCTTCCTCGCTATCATTGTCTCCCTTCATCTCGACGTTTCCGATCGGTACCTTGGACTCTCGCTCACGTAAACCTGCATTTTGTCGCACGCTGGCGAGAGGAATCTCGTCATCTCCGTCCCCTTGTGTCGTCCCGTCTACAGTACGCATCAAAGTATCGTATTTGCGCTTCGGGCCTGTGCCTTCGCTTCCCCACGTCCGTAGGCCGTGATTGCGACCAGACGATTCTTTATTTTCAGACGGGCGACTTTCGCTAATCAATCGCGGTGCGACGTGTTTAAGGAAGCGTCGCAAGGTTGGTAAGCAACAGCATATGATAAACAAGTTACCTTCGACGATGCTGTTATTTCGTTAGTTGAGAAACTTCTAGGTATCTGGGGACACCGCAACAACGGAAGCCTTACATCCATAAAGAACCCACGGCTATGACCCAGGTTTGGTCCAAGGCTGTCAGAGCTGGGATCAAAACGACAAGGCGAATAATAGATGTGACCATTGTGCTTCCTAGAATTAGCAGTCGTTCAAAGCGCGGTTTTCACTACAGCAAGGACTTACATTGATCCAACACCGAACATAAGGGTCAATCCGATCTTCTGTTTCGTTGGCATTTGCAACCCCCAGATGGTCGGAATAGGAATCGAGATCAGCAACACATCCGTCACGATACCAATCACAGCCGTAGCAATATAGATTGCTCCTCGGTTGATGCATGTCGCAGTTGCAAACAGTAGTGGGTCCCAACTGGCAGCAATGGGCTTGCATGCAAATAGCAGACTGAAGAAGATGGCCGTATATGAACTAGCGCAGATGAAGATGGTTATCCAAACGGCCCACTGGAAGACGACGGCCGGAGAGAGGCGACTGTAAAAGATGCAGAGTGCGATCTTTGTCAAGGCGCAGCAAGGTGCATACACAAGAGGGGCGGCTAGAATGAGCTGCGAAATCGTCCCATTAGTGTATGAGCAACAAACGCAGGTAACGGGTGAAGGAATTCTGACTTACACGTGAATAGAAGGCGTATTTTTCAAGTGAAATTTCCCAGGCGTGCACGCCCATACTGCCTGTGGAGAAACCAGTAATCAATACAACTTGAGTACCCACTGAGCAGGCCCAACCGAGAATAACAAAGGCTAATTTCTGTCAGTAAATACCCAGTGGTGTTCATACTAAATACGGTACCATCGTCAATTTGGAACTGCTTCATGAGGCGAATTTTGGTGTAAAGCCGCTGGGCGAGGAACATAAACGCTAGGATGTTCTCAACGATGAAAATGACATAGGCCTCTGTGAGTAGCCTCCTCCGCGGGTTCGCGAAGTCGACCTCGTAGCCATCAGGTGGAGGGATGGCAGTTAGGACACCATTGACATTCGACATGGCGCTGTAAAATTTGGACAAAGAACGAGTTGTTGATTAAAGCACAACGTTACTCGGGAAGGGAGCTAGAGGTCTCTCCTACGAGGGAGACCATGTATACTTGGGACCCTTTGAAACCTTCTCCTAGAACTAAAGCAGCGGCGTGGTTCATTCAAAAGGATACCCACTGCCCAGAGGCTCGAGAGCGAGGTTTGCGCCAGGTTCCCAAACCAGGGGCGGGAGAAAGGAAGTGGGGAATCGACGTCGATCGCGCCCAAAGTACTTACCTGAATACGAAGGCCCGTTCTTGGAAGAGTTGATTTCGTCGCGCGAATCCTGACATCGTCACGAATTTGGAGTCACACTAACTACAGTTCTAAGCAACGGTTCGGATATTTTCCTGATACAGGCATATAAGTCAATCGTCTTCATGTGATTATCGAGATTGAAGCTTGATACCCATCTCAACAATGGCCTACTGACCACGGACCAGTTGAGATCACATCATAAACCAGTGCAGCCTACACCAACAGACTATTCCATGTCAACCTGATTCATTTCCCAAGAAAGTCGGGAGATATCACCCCCGAGATAGTCGTTCGAGGTGCGACAATCTCCTCTCACGATCTGCGTTCCTGGACCATGGTGATTGGCTGGGATACGAGCAAAAAGTCGAGACTGACGCGTGCGATGGGTCGTGATCTGAAGGAACCAAAACCTCGGCGGGTAAGGCCGACACTAGCTGTTCCCGTAACCTGTGGGCCTCATGTTCGGGCCGTCCGCGGCATCGGTCAAGTATCTGATCGGTTCCGTTGGGCCGCTCCGTTCTCGAGCCATATTTTGGCCTCTCATATCGTTGAAAAATGCGGGTCAACGTCTCGTCCTTCAGGGACCAGGAACGGCACACACCTCTAGTAGGTTGGTGCAGACGGCACGTGTTGTGACGACAGACGGATGTTTACCGGGTTCGGTAAACCTGTTAAGATCAGCACAAGAGCCGCATAAGAGTAATACTGATCAGGCCTAGATGCCAAGGTTGGGTGATTTCTCGCGCGGGTGCTGTTAGCCGTTGATTGCCTGATCAACTTGCAACTACAGCAACAATAAAAATCCCTTAAACCCAGCACACCGGTTCGACATACATGTTTGCGAGTGTGCCAGGCTTTCGATTTGAAACAGTATGAAGCTCCTCGCACCCACCGTTGTTGCATCTCTGGGATTATGCGCCGAAGCTGCCCAATTCGGTGCCATAAGGGACTCAGTTCTTGGCAGCAAGAACGAAACTTGCGTACGTTATGTATTTCCTAGTCGAAGTCCATGCATTACTGACGAGTCTTAGTGTTCGTCGCTGGAGGATGCTGGACTGACAAACGTCTTTTACGAGGATGATGAGCAGTACAAAAACAGAACGGCATCGTACTGGTCCGTGAGCGCTCAGCTGCACCCCAAATGTATTGTTCAGCCGATATCTACCGAAGAGGTATCTACGGCTGTAAAGACACTGGGGGCGCGAAGCAGTTGCAAATTTGCCGTGCGAAGTGGTGGTCATTCAACCTGGGCTGGCTCCAACAACATCAATGATGGAGTGACGCTGGACCTCGGTCTCATGAACGCTACCGTCTATGATGAGGGAGCAAATCTCGCGAAATTCCAACCTGGAACCCGGTGGGGTGGGGTGTACGGAGCACTTGAGCCTCACGGGGTCACTGTCGCGGGTGGTCGAGCTAGTAGCGTAGGCGTAGCCGGTTTCCTGACAGGATGAGGAAACTCTTTCTACACCGCTCGTAAAGGCTTCGCTTGTGATCAAGTGAAGAATTATGAGGTTGTTCTCGCCGATGGGTTAGTGCTTACAAAAAAGGCTCGAAACGAAGATTTGGAATTTGTTGCTAACACGCAGTAGCGAAATCATCAACGCAAACGCTACAGTTAATAGCGACCTTTTCCGAGCCCTCAAGGGTGGCTCTTTCAACTTTGCCATCGTCACTCGTTATGACATGGAGACGTTCACTGCCGAAGATCTTTGGGGTGGCTCAAGAATCCACACCAAGAACTATACACAGCAACATATCAACGCTTACACATCATGGGTCGACAATGTCGAGAACTACCCCGACGGCTCCAGTATCGTCTTTTGGAGCTATCTTCCCACTATGAAGGATATTGTCATAATTGGTGCGTACGAAGATGTCGCTGGCAACATAGCTCCTGCAGGCTTCGATGAGTTCATGGCTATCCCAGCCATCAGTGACACAACGAGGAAGGCTAGCCATAAGAACCTCACTGACGAGCTTGAGCAGCCTACTGGATACCGGTATGTTTTGCCTGCAGCCCGAAAGATTAATTTACTGTTGTCCATGAAGCTGACTACTCGTAGTGACATCTGGTTCACTATGACTTTCAAGAACAACCCCACCGTGTTCAAATACATTGTTGACGCTCACACCAAGTTTGTCGATGCATGGAAGGCGGATAACACTGATCAAGACTTCATCACCCAATGCATGTTCCAAGCCATTCCGACTGTTTTTGCCAAGCACAGCGTGGAGCGTGGTGGCAACGTCTTAGGTCTGGATCTTGTAAAGGACAACGCCATTATGCTTCTTTTCGATATTGCCGTCAAAGGAGAAGAGGCCGAAGTCCGCGCGAGGGAGGCACTCAGGGCCGTTACCGAAGAGATGCAAAAGTCTGCTGCTAGCCAAGACGCTCTGGTTGACTGGCAGTACCTAAACTACGCCGATTCTTATCAGGTAAGCTTTCCGGTCCAAGACTTACGCACATGACAGTACAGTACAATGTTAACGCCCAAGATAGGACCCACTCGGTAGTTACGGCGCTGCAAACGTTGCTAAGATCCGGGCCGCGGCCACCAAGTACGACCCCAAGGGCATGTTCCAGACCCAAGCTCCCGGTGGTTTCAAGATCTCCAGAGTTAAGAACTCGACTTCTTCCAAGCTCGAGCTATAAAATCTTACTTTGCGCTCCCACCAATTGCAGCGGACATGATGCACGTGCTCTAGTGAGGGAAACAAAAAAATAACAAGCTTTCCAATGCACTCTTTACTAGTCACAAAAAGTGTTACCAACACACCTTGCCAGTACATATATACACCGCACATAATAGTAGTACAAAAGTTCTCACTCAAGTTTCACGCTGAAGCACACATCATCATCATCCAACTCCAACATCATCTAAACCTTCCATTCCGTTACCACCACAACCCAACCATCCCACCTCTTAGTCAGAAACATCCATCATCTCAAAAGCCCCACCCTCACCCACCCTGCCGTTTCCTCTCAACCTCCTCCCTCAACGCCTTCGCCCTTTCAAAACATTCATCCGCCATCTCCATTTCCCTTACAAATCTAACCTTTTTCGCATAACCCTCCACCCAGTATCTTCACTAGCGATTTCGCGGTATTCTTCTTTCCCTCGTCGACCTCCCACAACATTTCATACCAGCCATCAAGTTGCCTGCTATACGGTCTATGTTCCCACGCGCGGTTAGGATAGAAATCGTCGATGACGATGGACTCCTGGACGTCAAATTCTTTGATTAGTTCTTCTTGTGTGGCGGAGAGGGGGCGGAAGGTCGTCGGTATGAGGTACCGCCAGACGGGTCCTTTCCACGCAGCTTCGTCGGTGGGGAGGGGGACGGGCTGTCCTTCTTTCTTTTTCTTTTTTGCTGGCTGAGAAGGCTTCGTGGGATTGGGTGGGGAAGAGGCCTAGGGCGAGGGTTTGTAGGGTTGCTCCTAGGGCCCAGATGTTGCTGGATGGTCGCCTGCCGTTTTGTTCGCTAAACGGTGGTGCGTATTCGGGAGTGCCGAGGAAGTAGCTTGGCTGTGCGTCGTTGGGCGGAGGAGCGTATTGTGTCATGCGGGCGAAGTCGGTTAGTTTGAAGATGGGTTCGTCGGGGATACCATATTTGGGGTTCCAGCCGTTGGGTAGGTCGACGAGGATGTTGTCGGGTTTTCATGTCGTTGTGCACATAGCCGGAGTCTTTTTGCTCGTTGTGAAGGTTATATAGGGCAAGAGCCATATCGCGCAAACACTTCCAGATTGTAAACTTCGGATACGCGATTGATGTGCTTTCTCTGCTTTTCCTGCTGATGTTTCCAATTGACCACGTAATTGTTAAGATTGCCTAGCTTGCAGTACGGAAGGAAGATTGCTGGTTTCAGAGGGATATACGACCATGCTAGCATTCCGGCAGTGTGTTTATGTTGTCCAAGGATGGTGAGATTATCAATCTCGGTTTGGAAATGCTTCACTGCTTTAAATGTCTGCTCTCTGGAGCTATAGGCGTGTGGAGTCTTGACTGCGATGAGCTTTTTCAATGTATTATGCTCGTATGTGTAGACTATGCCATCACCGCCTTCACCCAGGTAGTCTTTTTGCGTAAAAAGCCTCCTGAACTTTGTGTGGTTTCGTAGATCGTCGGTTTCAAAAGCGTGCTCCATGGTTGTCCTACCTCGCAAATGCTGGGATCTTAAGGGAGCAATCGATTGTTGTGCTTAGGTGTGTCACAGTTAAGGTATACTAGACTGAGGGCATAGCACTGTACGACTATATTGTTCGAACAAACTGATGTTACTACCCATGTACTCACAATGTTTTCCGCGGTACATAATGGCACACCAGCATCTTGTACCTTGGTTGCTATCCACTGGTACAGCGATGACGGAAAGCAAGGCAAGCCACTCGAAACTCCTGCGATCCAAACGGCACTCTCGAATGAGAGATTTCGCAAGTGTAGCGAACTAGGAGACACAAAAATCTCCCGCGCTTCACGCATCCTCGCTAATTCGCACGGCTATCTTCCCCACAGCACTCTGTTTTCGCTATCATCTCGAATGCCTCAATCGTCTGATCGAAAGTAGATTCGTGCGCGACTACTGGTTTAGCACCATGTGCCTCAATGAACTGCGCTAATTTGACTACCACGTCAAGTGGGAAGGCGCAACAACATCCTTTCACTGTCGCATTGTAGTTAATATGATTAAATCAAGAGGGAACAGAAGACTTACCTGTTTTGGCACTAAACAATATACTCGGAATGAAAGATGCATCAATAGGCACACATTGGGCGTCAATACAGGTGCTGTCGATAGACTTCATCAACGTGCCTGCCCCACCCATCTCGATAACATGGTCAACGCCTTTCCCGCCCGTGATCCAAGAAACCTCCTCATCCCAGTCAAGCATCTGAAAATAGTTGCCGAGATGCCTTGCTGCGAGACTTTTCGCAATTCCGAGCTTGCTGTCCAAGGAAGAAGTCGCGATAACCGTTGCACCGAGGGCGGAAGCAACCTATAACGTGTCAACGTATCTGCACTTGCAACAAACGCGACGACGTACGTACCTATATTGCAAAACAACTAACCCCACCTGTTCCCAAAGTAAGCAACCCACTCATCAGGCAGAACAAGATACTCCTGCAACGTCCCATCCCGACTCGTGCCGCCTGGTATGGTAGAGAGATCTAGGTTTCGAAAGTCTCCGTGTAACCACCACCCGTTCTGGTTGAAGATTATTGCAAGAACTTTTTTTATCCTTCCATATAGAGTCTGCGCCAGTGGAGTGGATGGTGCCGGCGCCATCGGAGCCGGGGACAAGGTTGGGTTTGTGGTTTCCGGGGTATTGGGGCGAGCGGGTGGAGATGAGGACGTCGCGGTAGTTGAGCGAGGCTGCTGTCATCTCAAGAGAGATTTGATTGGATCCGGAGAGTTGGGATGCTTCTTTCTTACTTTGTTAGATCATAGAGCTTGGTTGCTGTTGCGGGGACAGTCCATGCTGTGTATGTGGTTGGAGTGGCTATTATAAAGTATCTGTCATTGATGGTTTAGTGAAGAGAGTCAAGCCTTGGTGTGTGAAGGCCAGATTAGAAAAGTTTGAGTTTTGCATCTCGCTCTTATATTCGCATCGACGTCTGGATGTACATAGTCAGCACATTGTGATACCAACAACGCTTACCAACTACATTCGCAGAGCTATTCCATCTCGGGAATGATCATGAGAACTCCCGACTAACTCGCACCTACAAAATGCGTGTAAAGAAATTCGAGGCACACGGTGCTGCATCGTGGTGTGCACCACGGCCTCATTGGACACAGCACACTAACATTGGTAAGCAGAGCAAAATACGACGAAGTACACTAACTGCATTGAGTGATCATGACGGCGCTATGCACCCAACCTAGACTCCTTACACTACCTAGTTACTTCCTCTTGTTCCTCATTTCCAGTCTCTTCACCATTCACGCACCGTCCTTCTTCCTCTGCCCCACAAAGAACCCCAATCCGAAATCGTCCGTCTTGAAGGTAATTTTGCTGCCCTTTGGGAAGAAGAAGACATCTCCCTTTTCGGCTTTGACTTCTTTGCCCGTTTCATCGCTGATGTAGAAGTGCCCGTCGACTATGATCTTGATTTCATCATATGTGTATGTGTATACGAGCGGCGTTCCTTTTTCCAAGCGATAGAAGCCACCGCTAATGGGTTTATCTGGATCTGTGGACTCTCTGGTAGGGGGAAAGAAAAAAGTTAGTGGTAATGGGTTGATGGGACAGAGGTAGGTTTAGCGTACGATGAGACTACGTCGCCGAGATAGGCGTTCTCGTTGGCGATTAGAGGTGGCTTGAAGGTTGTTTGCGCTTTCTCGAAGTATTGCATTGCTGGCATTGTGGCGGTCGCTGTAGATTTTTATCGTGTGATTTATGGATTGAGGCGAGGCTGATTTATGTGGTTAGTGAAGGTCATAGATGGGTGTGTTCAGTCTTAAATACTCCAGCCCTCAACCATGGTCGAATTTTCAACACTAACACCATACTGACCATAGAGCAGCGCAGTATCTGGGACTTTGATACTAGATACGGCGCTTGGCGTGCACCAAACACCAGGCTGATTTGGCTAGGGTTTTGTTAAGCTTTCTGATGATACCCACTGCCTTACATCTATTAGTGCGGTGCTGCGAGGGATGAGCAAGACGGCTCAAAAGTGTTGGAGGTATACGCGGATAGCGGGGTGATGTAGGGTGGGGCAGAGGGACGCAATGCATGATTGGCTTTAACCTTATCGTCAGGAAAGGATTACTCAATCTGGGATCCTGCTTATGTGGGTTAATTAGTGTTTGAACGAGGCTTCCAATTATAACCCGAAAAAAACATCGGCAAAGTGGACGTTCATCTTTCCTGTTGGGGGTGGTCGGTAATCATTAGAATTCTGTGTTTGAAGTGCTGATAATACATTCTGGGTATATTCAAATTGCTGGAGGTTGTAATAATATCATGCAGGTCGTTCTTCTTCATGGTCTTTGTCTTCTCTCCACTTGTTACGCCACCATTTCAGCTTAAACCAGTCGCCCAAAGCATCTTGGCCTTTGTTCCCTTGGCCGTATCCCCAAGTCTGTCTGGTCTGGGATGTATCAACGTCATCTGCGTCAGATATATCACCGTCATCTGGATCGGGATGGTCAAGGAGTGACGCAGAGCTGTCCATGGGCTTCTTTCCCTGCGACACACTTCTGCCTCGCCGGCTACCGAACCCTTCAAACCAGGAACGCCGACGCATCTGGTTGAGCCAGGCCGACTGTGCGTTATTTCTCCGGGGTGGTAAGGTGCCTGATCTTGGTCGTCCCTCCAAATCCACAGATGGCCTGGCAGGAGATGACAGAGCCTCTCTATCGTTGAGCTCATCCCAAATCTCATTTGTCTCTTCCGAAATAGTCATCCGTCGTCTTCTAGGGGGTCTGCGGGAATGTACATTCGCTTGAGGGCTTTTCAATTCAGGGGCATCCACTGGTGCTCGCTTTTTTGGATTAGGGAGCGTCAGAGCGGGACCAGTTGGGGCGCGAGCTAGTAGTGGTGTTCTTTCGTCAACAGCTTTCCGTTTGGCTTGTTCGGAAGCATAGCCATGGACGCCTGGAGCTTCTTCGTCGATATCCAAAGGTGATGCGGGTTCGTCAAGAGGGTGGCCGTGTGCAAGGCCGATGCCGGGTTGTAGCACGGTCTGGGGCATCTGGACCCTGCCAACGTGCTTGCTTGCCACTGGTGATGTAGGTTCTTCCTCGTTGTCTTCGAGTCGCCAGCTGAGGCAGACAACTCCGGCGAGCAAGATGACAGTTCCGAGCGCGATGAGTCCAGCGTGCAGACTCGACAAGCGTTCGCTTTGGTCGAAGTAGATCAGGCCGTCTATGATGGCGATAATGTTGTAGATGCAGAAGACCAAGGGGTAGAGCACGCTCGTACTGACCAACTTCAGACCGCGATGCATGTAGTAAAGTTGGGTCAGGGCGAATCCGACCAGTCCGACCAGGATCATCCACGACTGCCAACGGTCAAACTGGTTGTGACGGTCGATGATAGTCCGGACCAGAAGTTCGACGGCACTCTTTGCAATCAAGAGCGAGTGGGCGGAGAGTATGCCACTGACACAACCAAAGAACAATCCACGTATGAGCCGGAGTCGAGGGGTAGTGCGTGGATGCATGCGCTTCAGTAGCCAGGTTGCAACGACCAGCATGACGACTACCCCACCCGTCATAACCATCCACACAAGGAAAGCCTTTCGTCCCAACAAGGCCAACAGTTGGTCGAGGTTATGCGACGGTTCTGCAATGGCGCCGAACAAGGCTATCAGCAATGCGCCTGTCGCAACAAGCATGGTACCGACGAACGAGTATCGCGTAAAAGGTTCGCTGAGGATGGTGGAGGCGCATATCGAATTGAAGACGAGGCCGGACGCCTGTAGGGTGGACAGAACGGGGAGGGGGAGGGTGGTGATTTGGATGGTGCTGCCGACGATGTTTGCCACGACGAACATGAGCATGCCCAGCTGTGTATGTCAGTGAATGGATCCCATGTGGTCTTGACACGTCCATACCTGCCATCTCCGCCGCTTGTAAGGGGGTCGTCTCTCGTCGTCGGCGTCCTTTTCTTCTTCCAGGAGATGGGACTTGCGTTGCAGCGTCAAGCCGATGCTCTGAATGCTGGTCGAGGCGAGGCCGACCATTACTCCAAGCTGCACGTCCACCGGTTAGCACTCTGTGCCCTAGGTGCTATGGCTCCTTGTACACTCACAGCAACGCTCGCGCCCGGCGAGAGTTGCACCATGCTTCCTGGTCCGTCGTTTGTCGCTGCACTGCGCCTATCGCTACCTGGCGGTTGGGCGCATGCTGTGTATATGGATATGTGAAGTCGGGAAACGTGTAGTCTTTGGTAGTAGACGGCGCAGGCGTGGGAGTCGCGAAACGTCACGCTAAGTCGGTGAAGTGCACGAGACGGTTGGGGAAACCGAGCCGACGCCGTGCATGTGCATGTGGCAGGCATCAGCCAATTGATCATGTAGTTGGGATGAGCAGGACGGCTCTGGTGCCGCAACGACAAGGTGTAGAGTCTGAACAAAAGAGGCCATGATGAAGCACAGGCTGTGAAACCTGATCTTCTGTTTCTGCGCGTCTCTGCGACGTGCCATGGGTCACTCTAGCCCGTACGTACCTAGGTGACGGCGGGCAGCACATCTGGGGCCGGCCCAAGCTTGAACTCCAACCTCCAAAGCTCCGTCACCCTCGACGCCAGCACCCAATATACCTCCCCCGTAAACCAGAGGCCCCCCACACAACACCGCCGCCATGTCGCAAGTACACGCCCTTTCCGACGACCAGGTACAATTCTCCACCAGCTCCAGCCCGCTGCAAGCTCCCCGCCCACTACGTCAGCACCGCAGCTAACATTCACCACCATGGCAGGTCGCCGGCGAGCTCAAGAAGATGACGGCCTTTATCCGCCAAGAAGCCATGGAAAAGGCCAACGAAATCCGCCTCAAGGCCGACGAGGAGTTCGCCATCGAAAAGTCCAAGCTAGTGCGCCAGGAACAGGCCGCCATCGACTCGTCGTACGAGAAGAAGTTCAAGCAGGCCAGCATGTCGCAGCAAATCACCCGCTCCACCGTCTCCAACAAGAGCCGATTACGCATCCTGTCCGCCCGCCAGGAGCTGCTCAACAGGCTGTTTGAAGACGCCGAGAAGAAGCTGGCCGAAGTGTCAAAGGACAAGAAGAAGTACCAGAGCATCATGAAGGACCTGATCGTCGAGGGAGCCTACGCGCTCAACGAGGACAAGCTCCAGGTCAAGGTGCGCAAGGCCGACTACGACCTTACGAACAAGGCCATCGAGGAGGCGCAGAACGAGTACAAGAAGAACATTGGCAAGGAAGTCACCATCACCATTGACGAGAGCGATCCGCTGCCTGAGGCATCGTAAGTTCGGCTGCTACGATCCATGTAGGACACGACTAACTTTAGACAGCGCCGGTGGTGTCATGATTGTCGGAACCAACGGCCGAATCGACATCAACAACACCTTCCAAGAACGATTGAAGCTACTCGAGTCCCAGGCCCTGCCGTCCATCAGAGTTACACTTTTCGGAGAGAACGAGAACAGAAAGTTCCACGACTAAGAAATTGGTGTGGGATCAGCACAAGTAGGAACGAGTCTGTGGCAGCAAGGTTGGACTGGGGTAAATGGCCCCTTGATGAGTAGACGTGTACATGCACGAGGTCTTATAGACTACTCGGAACATTTAGCGAGCTTTATTACATGCACATTACCACACTCCCGCTGACAAATGTATTATGTAATCGTTGATTGTGATTGCGTTTCGATATCAAGTCTTGACCAGGCGGACTGTGCATCCTCGTGTATATACTGCGAAAAAGGGTATATAAAAAATAAAGAAATAAGCAGATATGCGTACAAAGACGTCATGTAATCGTGTATCATACAAACCCCACCCCCCCCCCCCCCCGGCATGCACAACAAGGGAAATCACCCATCACCATGCATCAAACGCAATCATACACGTTCGTATACACGATCCCACATGGGACTTCTCGTCCTCTTCTGCCCGCCACCCAAGACATTTCTCAACGGCCATTCAGTCTTACTACTCTTTCTCCTCGGCAGACTGGCATCTGCATACCGATCAAGACTCACATGTCCGCCACACAGTCCGTCATCCTGGTCATTGTACCCACTGTCCAAGTACTCTGGCCCGTAGTCCTCAAGGTATGAATACCCGCCTGCAAACGGATTCAGCGACGGCTTCTGCAGCGTCATGGGAGAAATGGGCGTCGAGTCGTCCGAGTGGTATGTGTGGCCTGAGTGGGAAGATAGGGTGGAGACGGCGAGGCCCGAGGAACTGCTTCCGCCGTGGTCGGCGGCGTTGTGTGCAAGGGAGGGTCGGAGGAGGTTCCGTGTCGCTTCTGCTGCTGCTGCGCTGCTGGTTGGACTTGTGGGTACGGGCTTTCGCTTTATGCTTGCTACGGCGGGGGCGGGGAGTATGTCCGAGGGTGAGATGCTGGGTCTCCGGGGGCCTGTCTTGGGCGGCGAGTTGCGCCGACCCAGTATCAGGGATTCTCCGTTTGTTTCGTCGTTGGGTTCCGTCACTTCGGCTACCGAGTGGAGGCTTGTGTGGCTTGTTCGTCGGCCACGAGCGCGATTTGAGGAGTGGCTGTGGTAGAGTGCGGGTGCCAGGATGGGTGTGTGGTTGTCTTGCATTGCCATTGGTGTTGGTGCTGCTGGAATAGCGTTGCTTTCATTGGAGTGAGGTACGCCTGCAGTAGCTATTACGTTCGCTTGAGATGGTGTGGGTGCTGCTGCCGGTGGAAGCGCATGACCATGGTAGGCTGTGGACATGGGCGCATCATAGCCATCATCCTCCCAGTTCATATCCTCCACAAACCGGCTTGTCTGGTGCAATGCGGGATTCAAAGGCCGCCTGTGTTCCAAGTTCTCGACGCTTAAACCACGGTCCTGGAACGAGAAGCGTGGAATGAAACCGGGCGAGGAGGGGGGTTGACTGCCTTCGATGGACCTCTTTCTTTTTCTGCGTAGAACAAGACAGCATGCAAATGACATTGCGGTAATGGCAAGCACGCATAGTGGCACACCCACGCCGAGTCCAATCTTCTCTCGTCTCGTCAGGCCAGAGTCGCTCGATGCAGGTGCTATGGGATTTGCGGTTGAACTTGAAATCGCAGATGAACTTGATGGCGAGGACGTTGAGGTCGAAAACGTAGTTGAAGATGATGATGAAGAAGTTGCGGGCGTGGTCGAAGACGCGAAAGACGACTCCGAGAAAGATGCCAAACTGGATGTCTTACTCGATACACTACCCGAAGATGCCGTAGACGTGGGTGTTGTGCTTAAACTTTCGGATCCTGATATCATAGAAGATTCCGCCGCGCTAGTAGACAGTGATTCAAACGCCGATGAATCTGTGTTTGAGGCTGTCTCTGTCGGTAATTCCGTCACTGATGCGCTGACGTCAGTGGGCAATGCATCGCTCGCAGGCGGTGCCGCCGTTGCTGGTCCGAATTCCTTTATAAAGTAAGACTGTATATCGTAGGGCAGCTCGTCGAACCATTGTGGCCGGTTCTCGTCTAAGAATTCCTCCCATAGTATGCTCGAGACGGCAGGTATGTTGGTCGCAGCGATTTGTCGTAGCGAGAGTGGTAATGCAGTGATGAGCACTTGCAAGACCTCAATACTAATTAGAAGTCAGCGAATTCATACCAGCAGTCAAAAACGGGCATCGTACGCATCAGGGTCTTGTCTGTACTGTAACAATTGAACGCCGACTTGGTCTGGTCGCGGTGCAGATGTGATGACAGGCAACGCGGCGCCGTGTACCATTCCCACCACATTGCCCAAGACTAACCAATTCCATCCTCTTAACGAATGCATGTAGGCGCGAACGAGCGAGAGTTGTAAAGAAAGCAACAACAAAAACAATAATAATAAAAATAATAATAATTAAAAAAGCAAATGGCGGAGGGTCAATATTAGCAGCGTGATGCAGCGCGCTTCATGTCTGGCAGCAATTGTACAAACAGTCGAGAAACCAGTGCCCAGCAGCAGCGGTGGCCATACTTTTTGACCTGTTTACACCCATGTACATAGTTGCAGGCTGTCAACGTCTACAATTCGTTGTAGCGAGCAAAGTCGACGCAGAGTGGCGATTGACCTAAAGATCGTCGCCACAGCCCACCGGTCACTTTAGGTGTACTGCACTTGGGAGCATGTCATGCAGATCAGGGCCTTGTCAGCCGGTTATGAAGTCTCATACCCGCAGATTCGCCTCTCACTAGCCACAGTTCGGATGGCACTTTGGATCAAATCGCATGTCAAGCTGCCGCTTATCCTGGCACGGACGCTTTGATGGAGCCTTCTGAGTGGGTCGACATTATCATGTGGCTGTGGTGTTGGGGGGCTCGTTTCGCTGCCGAACTGGACAACGCTGTGCCGGCGAAGCGACGGGATCTGGATGCCGCGTAGATGTTTGATGTGCGATTTTTGTAGGAAAAGATGCGCATTTAGTGGTAACGTGACGTTCGATGAGTGTTATTTTTATCACAGTTTGACTTACTGTGCCGTTCTACGAGGGCGATGTTGTCTGCCCTCGTTCATGCACTGCAGGTGCTGGTAGCTTAGACCTTTAAGTCTAATCACCCGCGCTATAGTGCATGTTTGAAAGATGGGTACTGAAGCATCGTGAAGAATTAATACACATACAACAGCAATCTAGATAAGCGATGGTGCCTCCGTCTTGAATGGTCACATGACTGTTAACCATTGCTTACCTAGTTGTCGAAGCTCTCTCACCTACCTAGAATACCGCCCGAAGCCATGCGCTCAGTATTTCTCCCGGCATATTACAGCCTGCTGTATTGGCTTCACCATCACATCCTTTCGTATGGCGATGCCAATTTCAAATTCTACTGCCATACCTCTGCAGAAGGCGCTATTGAGAAGGAGGAGCCCACTCGGCCTGCTGTTTTCCGTCTTTCAACACCCATTTGTAATAGCGCATGTGTTCCATACTCCATAGCCAAGGAGATGGAGTTTCTTGGATATGCTGCTGGGGATGATCCGCGTTTGAAATCAGGCGGTCTTCCGAATAAACGACAGGTTTTTGGTTGCCTCGATTGAGGGAGTCCACAAAGACCGTGCCGTGAGCTTGATTTTTGGGATCTCGGGGAGTGACGTAAAGAATTATGTTGAATGGTTGCAACCCCATATGGATGAGACTGTCCTCAACAATCTTTTTCAGATCCGGCAAGGCAATATTTCCGCTGTAAATGGCGAAGATAGCGTATGTGTCGATCTCTGGAAAGTGATTTCGTCGTTGAATATACAAGCGTCCAACCTCTTCCATGAGTCGTTGTACATTTTGGTCTCCCGCATACATGTTCGACGTATCGGGAACTGGGCGAGGTGGAATGTGAGCTAGTATTGCACCATATATAGAGGTGATGATGACCACAGAGCAGCCGGCAAGGTCCCTTGTCCCAATGGCTGACTTCTCGCTGAACGCAACAAATTTGACTTCATTCATAGCCACAACTTGAACTCTCCCGAGCGCCTCTGCCTGAGCTAAGCGACTAACCATTGTAGAAGAGGACATGCTGTAAATAGCGGCGAGGCTGATGCGTCAAATCAGCGACTGTCATGTGCATGTTGTGATACAATCCGATCTTTAAGGCGACGCAGCGAAGAAGCGTTGCAATCAAAAAGCAGAAGGGTGAGTGTAGGTAAATTAGAAAATCAAATGCGTGATGTGCTTAGCCACATGGCAACAGCCCTTACTTAAGCCACCTATCCGCGATGTCGCTTTTGGGAGACACTAATCCGGTATCTTGGAACCTAATATGTAAGCATGTCTCTCAACAATCTTGTTTCCCGTATCGCAAGGGATGCATGAATCCTACTGCAAATCATAAGACAGTCTTGTCACCAATAGCCACCCTTCGCGTGTGGCGCCTTTGTCACCCCCGCTTTAGCCGCGGCAGACCAAGCGCTGTCTCTATTTAAAGCCTATACTTTCCGTTAGCACATACACAAAACCACTTCCATGGCTTCTACACCAATTCCGGCGCCTCTCGCCAACCATAGTCCTCCACCAGAGGAGATTTCTGATCTGTCCCAGTTATGTCGCATCGGAGATCTTGATGACCAAGACGTCAGCGAGCCCTTTCGCAGAGGCCTGGAAGCGTTCGAGCGGAAAGGCCACTCTTTGCGTGAGCTTTGGCCTGTGCTTTTGTCTGCTGTGCAATTTGCTCGTCCTAAGATCATTAAGCTACTTTTTTCTCGAGGGTTGAGCATGAACGAAATGTACATCAGACAGGCAATCGAAACGAGGTCAAAGGAAGTTTTTGAGGCACTACTCGAGAGCGGATGGGACGTGAATGAAACATGGGATAATTTTCACCCTCCGGTGCTTGCGTAGGTAGAAGGAGCCTTGATCGACTACTTGTTACGAGCTGACATATCTCAGATGCTTTGTTAATGACCCTGATTTCACTCAATGGTTTCTTGATCGAAATGCAAGGCCCGATGCTAGGTGTTATCTAGACCTAACTCCGTTGGCTTTTGCAGTTCGTCTTGCCCAGCCTGCAAATATCAGCGTCCTGCTTAATCGAGGTAGCGTTGAAAAGGGACAGTTAATGCATCATGCTGTTGAGCGCAGTCAGGATACTATCGCGGTTATGCAGATGCTTATCTCTAAGGGGGCACCTCTCGACGAAATTCAATACTCAAGGCATCTGGACTCTTGGAACCACGAACACTTTAAAGGCCTGGCCACTCCACTACACAGAGCGGTTGAACTCGGGAAGGTTGGTGTAGCCCAATTTCTGCTTCAGATGGGAGCGGACAGCAACATCAAAGACACAAAGGGTCGTACACCCTTGGACATTGCAAGGCACTTGGAGGACAAAGACATGATTCACCTCTTGAGATCATGCCCGCTATGATTGTTGTACGCAAAGATGCACCGAAGGCCATCAAATGGTAACAAACGAGCTAGTCGCATTACGGGTGATGAAAACTGATTGACTCGCCTTCGTGGCAAGTGAGTATCATTGATTGCCCAGAGGGATGGTCTAGAAAGCGGGTGATTGCTCCGATCGGTGCGATGAAAATACGCTGAACTAGCTCCATCATAGATACCTATAAGAGAAGCGGACGTAGTGTAATCGATGAACAGATAGTGTGCAGAAGTCGCACTCTAAAAACACTTATAGCACGAAATCCCTTATTACGTATATGTCGGTAAGAAATAGAAATAGTTTTTTTTTCAAAAAGTATAGCTTACTATAATTTTCAACTACAATATTTAATAGTACTATATAGTTGTGTGTAGTTGTAGTTCTAGTGGGGTGTTGTGCCGGCCACTTAACTGTGAAGTACGTTATGGCTAAAACGCGCACGGATACGGTAGTGAACTCGCCTAGATATGTGGTTGTGGCATTCGAAACTAGGTTATGTTGTATTTTCGGCATTATTTTTATAATCTTCTCTATGTACACACTCATAAGAGCAGTTCCTCATTTATATCAGCCACTTATTAGACACGATTTCCCATGGTAGTGTAGACTTGAAATACTAAAAGTATGTTTCCAAGTAACTCCTCAAGACTTCATTGTGACAGACTGGGGGTGGATGATGCGGATATTTATTGCTTTAGGTGTTCAGGACCTTAAGAATTTGGCGTATACGTATCTTCCTAGCCTTTTCAAGTTCATATGTCTCGATGATATCTGGGTTACATGGTAGAGACATCTAGAGCTTCGGTGTCACAGTTCGCGTAGTGCGGTCGTTATCCTAGCGCGAAGGATGTCAGATAACTAAGACCACAGTATAGATAACTATCCTTGACACTGCGACGACTGAAATCGTGTATTTACAAATTTTGGTCTTGGTATGGCCATATCCGTGAGTACAAGACCCTCTGTGACTCGGATTCAGCCATATTTACAAACATCTCCTTGACGGCATTGTTAATGTGCAAAGCCTGTTCGTAGTTTTCCCGAAGGACCATTCCGCCTAGTGGGATCAGGTTATCGTTCTGAAGCTGGTGCAGGACTTCTCCGAGACCCTCTACAAGCTCCAATTCACTATTGTGAAGCTCCAATTCCTTCTTCGTAAATTGTATAGGAAAATACACTGTAGCTGGTGCAATTTCTTTCCACTGAGCAGCTATGTGCATTAAGGCCTGCCGGAAAGAAAACACGTTATTCCTGCTCCAGGCGCCACAGAGCAAAGAGACGGGCTTGGTCAAAAGAGACCGATTTTGCAAAACCATTGCAGCCCAACGTTGCTTATTCTTAAGCCTAGTAAGGTGCTGGTAATGGCTTAGCACATCTGCAGTCCTATCTGCATCGTCTATTGCACTGGACTCATTCGTGCTGCTGGATCCGACCGGGAGAAGCAAACGTGGAATATGATGTTGGAAGAATGGCTCAGATACCGAGGCCGAATGCCAGTCATTGATGCAAGTTATTTGCTTCGTGCCCGGATCAACGAATATATTATCAAGGTGAAGGTCTGGGTGGGACAGCGATGTTCGGCACGGACCAGGCGACAGATAGGGCACGAGTTGAAGGTATCGTTCCAACAGTGAAATGTACTCATCGGGAGAATCTGGCGCCTCAAGGGGTCTGTAAGGATTTATATGAGGCTTTGCGTACGCTTTCGCCCATTGTATCTCGTTGATTCCCATTGCTGCAAAGTAGGACAGTGGAGTGCTCCCTTTTTAGGTTAGCAGAATGTTTATCCCAAGGTGATGGAGCATATAACATACATGGACCTCGATCTAAATCCATTGTAGCTCTTTCGCTTTCCCACAGCCTTGCTTCAGTTAAGGGCCCAAGCGCAAACTCCTCCGTTAGCGCAGGATTAGGGCCCTTCGCAAAATCGCCAGATGATAGAGGCCTGGCTCCAGATCATAGGCCGGGATACCTTTGCTTTCCAAATCCTTCTTATAGTAGATGCAGCCATATCTCCGAAATAAAACGGACGTCAACTTCATCTCGAAGTCAACGAGCTGAGCCACCAGATCAAGTCGTGATTCTGATTGCCATTGATACCAGAGGTCCCCTAGTGGCTTGCCCTCTGCCTTCTCTTCAATGATATACTCGGCACCGACTGGATTAAGTGGATCCAAAGAATATGCATATGTACGCGGAACGGGCAAGTTTAGGACAGTGCAGAGCTGAAACACAGTCTTTAGGTCTTAAGCATACCAACGTGATGGGTCACATACAAAACGACGTGTAGCGACCTCAGAGGCAGTCGTGTAGAAAGCTAGGCCAGAATTGGGATTAGGAAGCTTTGCCAAAACCTCGACTCCATTATCCATAGTCATAATAAACGCTTTGTTATATTGTCCTTCTATGCACTTCAGTACCTTAACACCTGAGTATGCGAAAGTTAGTTCAGGATTAGAATTGTTCAGGTATCTCACAAGATCTAGCTCCGTCACCAACAGCATTAACGGCAGCATCAAGGAGAGCAGAGATGTTGAATTTGCGACAACGCATCGCAAGGCTTTTAGGTTCGTCGCACCTGGGTGTTGTTAATTCGCGTGGCTAAACGGGCATAGTCTGCACATACAGCCATCGGTATCGAGTGTATCGATAGAGCTCTTCTTCAGGTATTTCTTCCTCTGTGATATAAGCTGAGCAACAATATTCGTAGGCCTCGGCATAGAAGGCTCTGGATTACCCGATCCGTCATTCCTTTGCTTTCGGAGGATAGGCATTGCCATAGTACTCATCGCCCAACGAAGGCCCGGTTGCTGGCAGTGCCAAAGTTGGTTTCTCCGAATAGCCTTGAATGTGGAGCTCGATCGAAGCGGGCTGCAGACGTAAGAGAGCGTTTTCATTGCACTGGGTTGTTGACAGCAATGATGACTTCCGGATAGGATTTAATTTGATTTGAAGTTTTGGCCGCAATTTCCACGCAGTTAACTATGCCCTGGCTGGCGGTTGGCCGCACTGCCGCTGATTTGGGACACCCAGCCTCAAGTGACTATAATATTTAGGCTAACAGAATTACTTACTGTAATCGTGCTAATCTTAAACATTGCAATTGCATGTAAGTTAGTATAAAATATATCACTTCTCCTTCCTATACTCCAATACCTTCTCCATGTAGAAAGATACTATCATAACTGAACTACTAACTTGACTAGAAACATAATCTATCCCTATTTATAGAGAAAAACATTTCGTTAGTAATTTTGAGGTATTAATATTATAGTTAAAAAAATTCTAAAATAGTAAAAAGCTGCTACTTTTAACGCTTTCCCTGCCACTTTACCAATCGCCGCCACTATTATGCTGCCGCCACTCACACAGGACGACAAGACTGCGCTAGAAAAGATGCTTCTTCGCAAGACGAAGAATATGTCACCTGGTATAAAGCCTCCTATCACTCTGTCACTGGGTTTTATCCTTGTGCCATCGCCGCAGCAGCAATTCTTTCCACATCAAGTGCAAGTCTTTCTCTGATATCTCGTCAACATCCTCCTAACAGTGTCATAGCGATAATGTCCAGAATGGCGCAACATTTGCTGGCATCCTTAAACATCGTGGCAACATCATGATCTCTCTCAAGAACAACATCCCTATGCAGGAATGGGACGAGCAGATGATCCTAGCCTACTTCTACTCTTCAATAGAGAAGAACCTTAGCTTCTCCAAACACCACCGCGAGACCCGCACCCGTTTACTTGCCAACCTCTCCGCCCGCCTCAACGATAGCGACTCACCCCCTCCAGGCCGCGTACACACTCGTGTGCATATAATACGACCGCCACGCCACGCTACCCCAGCAAGCCCCACAAAGCACATGTTGCGTTTCGTCCAGCACTTCAAGCAGCACCCCGAACACTTCATCGTCCTCGATTCCAAGCGCACTGACAACCTCAAAGACCACATGAACAACTACGTCACTCGTTTCCGCAACAACGAACAGTGGAATCATACTACGCCAGCCACACAACCCCTCTTCGACTTCTCGCTGTACAGGCGGCGCGACCGCAATGAAGGAAGCGACTGCTAAAGGGACCGAAGAAGAAGAGCAGGGGCAAAGCAAAGAACAAGAGTCTGGGCGAAGCCGCTAATGCACCGCCTGCATCACCTCTCTCTTCTTCAGCACAGCATTCTACATTTTACTACGAGTCCTCGTGCATCTACGAGCACTGCGGGGGTACCGCTCTACTCCAAGGTCTCGTGGCTGACATGCCTGGTGTCTGCGACATTATGGAGGTATTCGACATGGGCGACTTGAGCGACTTCAATGTCATGAGCTTGCAAGAGCCTGATGGGTCTTAGGGAGACGAGACCGAGAGTATGATGACTGGGGATGCGATGGGGGTCGACGAGGGTCTTTGCACCATCCATGGCGCTGATTTGAACGTGTGGATCAGCAAGCGTGACAGGTTCGGACGTCTAAAACAGCTATGTCGTGGCTGCCGTCCACGGTGTTTTTGATTGTCTGGAGGGAAATTTTAGCACAGAAGGTTGCTGTCTAGATGAGGTTTACGAGCGCATTGCTTTCTTTTCCCGGTGTCTTTGGCGAAGAACTCCTGTGGGTTTCGTTATGACAGATGTATTGAGACTGACTAACCCCTTTTCAGACCAGATATTTTCGCCGTATGTACATGTATCCACGTTGGCTCTATAATACCATCGTTTTTTTTTTCTCGCCCGAAGAAATAGGCCTCCTGGATTTTATCATGTAGTCCACCAAACCCTCTATAAGGCAATCTATACTCCTCCTCCTCCTCATTTACTCCGCACTACCACCCACTCATCCAGCCTGATACACCGGATTCTCAGCCTTATAATACACAGTCTTGATCGGCTGCTGTTGCGCCGCATATAATACTCTTGCCTTTGCACTCTCTTCCCTCCTCTTCATCTTCTTGTCCACCATCTGGAGCGCGCGAATTTGTTGGTCGGAGAGTCCGGCGAGGCCTTGGGCTGTACGCGGGGTAGTGGTGAGATGGCGGTCGTTGGTGCTGCAGTTGCGGAGGGCTAGATGTCTTGACGGTGGGTTTTCTGGAATCTCCCGGTCTCCTTGGTCTGGACTAGTGATGGTATCAGTTCTTTTGGTTCGACATTGCTGCGAGGCGCTGTGGCGTGAGTGTGAGGGTCCTGGTTTTGTGCGTCCCAATGGTTTTTCGTCGTTGTGACGGCTGTGATGGGAACGTTTGGGCAGTCCTGATGGAAAGCGTTTTTCTGTCTTGGAGAGCTGGGTAGTTGTTGCGTCTTCTCCGTCCTCGTTTTGTTTTCGGTCTGCGTCGAGATCCCAGAAATCGTGGAGATCGGACATGTTGATCTTGCAGTGTCCCTTGTCTCGCATGTGCGTTTGGACAGCTTCTATGGTGCCTTTTTCTTGTCCGCAGTATAGACATTCGTGATACTCGAAGACTAGCACGGCGAGGTACGATATTAGAGAGTCCAGGGAGTAAAGTGACGAGGGCAAGGGGATGAAAAGGCTGTGGTGGGTGGACATGTGTTCCAGGTTCGTTGTGTGAGTGGTAGGGTTGAAGGGGCAAAAGAGACATCTCAATGTCGAGGGCTTTTCAGAGTATTCTTCTTGCATATCCTCAACCGAGACTTTTGTGTTTGTATCCTTCTCGAAGTTGGCGTTGTGCAAGACCGTTCGCGGTTTCCGTATCAGAGCATCGTCATTGTGTCTTGCTCGGTATGTAACCTCTTTACTCTTGCTTCCTTGCGCCTCAAAATCTTGCTCAGTCATCGCCGGAAGCCCAGAAATCTTCCTTCTGAGATTGCATACACTGTTCGCAACCGTCAGTCTTGTTACTTCTGCACTCAATGCTCCATGTAATCTTACTGCCAAGGCTGTTGCATATGTGCACGCTGACGCGCACTAGTTGTGAACGAAAGAGAACATGTGTTACACGGAAACACAGTTCGCAATTCCGAGGCCATGCTTGAGGTTGCTTGTTGAATCGTTTGTTGGAAGGTTTGGGGGTAGGGAAGGTAGGTAGTTCGGCGTAGGGGGGATGAAAGCACCTCTCGTATGGAGGCGAGGAAGCAATGGAAGAAGATGTGGCTGGAAGAACATACTTAGGCATCAAGATCTTATATATGGACGAAGACTGAGGTCGGAACTTGGATGATCGCGTGTGCAGCACCAAATCACGTGTCAGCCCAGACGAGGCGCAGTCGCTCTAAAGCCACAATGAGTCATTTCTACTCACTCCCAACCAAACTGCGCAAAACAACAACATATGACTCTTGGTGACTTAGTCGTCACTCTCATCAAAGCTCCAGCATAGTCTTGCAGCGTTGAAAAAAAATGTACGTAATTAATTGTCAAGTAACATACCCCGCCTCTTTCCACGTCCCCCCTTTCCTCGCCGCCTTCCTCTCATTTCTCAACCTCTTCATCAATCCCAACCCATCCAGCCTCCACAACACCTTCTCCACAAACCTAAACACGTTGTTCCTTTTCCGGCCTTGCTCCGCAGGCAAGGAAAGAACCTCCTTTTCTCTGACGCGCAATTCTGCTTGCGCGTCGTACTGGTCCACGTCGATGGCGTAGTAGTCTGAGTATGTGGACCGCGGAGATGATGGATGTGAGTCATGTGAGCGATGGGCGTGGAATACATGGCCGTTGTAGTCGAATTCGAGATGTGTGGACTCGTCATAGCCTTTTATGCAGGCGGGCAGGTGCGAGCCGCGGGTGGGAGAGTAACGGGATGGATGGTAGCCGGCTGTAAAGCCATCTTCGGTTGTGTAATGTGCGAGTTGAGGGTGTCTTGGGACAGGTGAAATCTGTGTATGTGCTAAGCTGTACTGAGCATGGCGACGTGATGGACTCCGAGCTTCGGAAACGACAGAGCCGTATCGTGAAGAATGGTGGGAAGATTCGGAAACGACAGAGCTGTGTCGTGAAGAATGGTGGTAAGATTCGGTTACCGAGTCCTTACGGTTGGCTTGCTCAGATGTTCGTTTGCCGGTGGGCAAAGAAGGTAGTGGCTTCCGCATATAGTCCGCCGAATTCTTGCGGCTCTGCTTCGCAATATCTGCGTTTCCTAAGCGATTAGCCCCGCGATTTAGGGGCCGAGGCGGAGCTGGTGATATTATGGGCACCAAGACTTCTTCTACCACTGTCGCCTTCTCCCGGTAGGAAACTATTGGTTCTCCACTGCCGTCCCAGTCGACGATTACAGTGCCCTTGCTGGTTGGTCGATCGCTTGGCGATTGTGACGCCTGCCATGATGCTAAATGGTCGTCGATCATTTGAGATAGCTCTGCTGCAGCCCCGTAGCGTGCTTGAATTTGACACAGAGGCTGAGGGCGCCGGGCATCATGAAAAATATCTTGCCGTTGATGTTGCTTCTGTGAAGTGAAGTAGGTAAATCCACAACTAGCGTGTG
This sequence comes from Alternaria gansuensis, assembly GCA_009289805.1. Taxonomy (NCBI): domain Eukaryota; kingdom Fungi; phylum Ascomycota; class Dothideomycetes; order Pleosporales; family Pleosporaceae; genus Alternaria; species Alternaria gansuensis. The sequence continues at coordinate 31,964 of WBOK01000047.1, read as the reverse complement.
ACATGCTGCGACAGGTTTTTGTATTTGTCGTGTTAATTTGGGTCCTTTTTTGATATTTCGAAGACGAGACTTGGAGCGTCGTCGAAGCGGTTGAACTATTATAGTGGGTTGTTCTGTTTGTCTCTGTGGTACAGTAATATGATACGGATGGTTATGGAGGAGCTTCTTGGGGGGGGGGGGGGGGCACCTTGTGCAGTGAATCTATATGGACAATGATAGCTGTGGTGACGGCGATAGTGCAGTCAACCTGTCCCTCATTAAGCGTGGCTCATTCAAAATACGTCACTCGATCAAAGTGAAAGTTGAGCTGGCTGATGATGCCAAAGGAAATGGAAGTACAGAGGTGAGATGATTGTAAAGCGATTCTAGAGCATCGTCATTAGAAAATTAAATACAGTCCCATTGACATGCAGGTATCCCATATCTCGACATTTGATGACCAACTCATCACACTAACCCAGGTATATTATGACAGCAATCTCTTCCGTCTACCCCAAGTTCGCTTATTGTCGAGATGCATATGAACAGAAAATGGCGCAACAGATTGCTATGGAACATGCCGGACACAGGAAGGAAATGGTATAGACCAAAAGCACAAACTCCGTGACGAACGATGAACAGGAAGAGTGAGAAAAGCACAGCGCATGAGCCCCGGGTATTACCAAGCTCCAAAGACCCTCGTGATGGATGAAGAAGGGCTGAATGTGGAGACAAGAAACGGACCATCCATTTAGTGCTTATCTTTGCTAGAAAGCTTGTCCTTGATCTTGCCGAAGAAAGAGCGGCGTTTCTTCTTCTTGTCGTCGGCACCAGAGGCGATGCTCTGGCTACCTGGAGTGCCCTTGGGAGATACGTCCGAATCTTTCCTGAGGTTCTTGGCGGGGGATTCTGGTGCCAGCTGTGCATTGGGAGCAGAACTAGTGGCCTCAGTCTTGCTTGTCTCTACACCGGTGGTTACGGTTGGCTGGGTCTGCTCGGTGGTAGTTGGCGCCTGCTTGTTGAATGCGACGTCGGTGCTAGAGTTGATGGGCTTCGAGTTTGGCGGCTGAGCAGGCTCTGATGCGGGTGCGTTGAGAGCATTGGGCTCGCTCGAGGACTTGAGTGGCTTTGAGTCAACAAGAGCCTCATCAGAGAGGCCGGCAGCATCTTGACTACCCAAAGCAGCAGCAGCAGCAGCAGCAGTGGGAGCTGGCTCGCCAGTAGCCTCAGTCGGCTTTACTTCTTTGAGAAGTTCAGTTTCCATGACCCGCTTCTCGGCAACTGCCTCAGCGTTGGTAGCGGCCTCGGGGCTAGCGTGAGCCTCCTTCTGGCTCTCATTGACCACACTTGGGACCTCGCGAGCGACGGCTTCGTTGACAGACTCGGTGGCTGTGTCAGATGGGATAGCAGTAGCGGCAGCGACAGGTGCAGGTGCAATTGCAGTGGTTGCAGCAGTTAGCACAGGGGCTGGCTCACCAGCTTCCTCAGATCTTGGGAGCTTGTCGAGTAGCTCAGACTCTACGGCAGACTTCTCAGCAACAGCCTCACTGTTAGCAGCGGCCTCGGGGCTAGCATGCGCCTCATGTTGGCTATCAGCGACGATGTCGGGCACATTACGGGAGACAGTCTCTGAAGGAGCACCAGGAGCTGTAGTAGCTGTGGCAGCGGAGAGGGCGGGTGCTGGTTCGCCAGCCTCATTGGTCTTGGGAACCTCGCGTAATAGCTCAGACTCCATAGCAGTCTTCTCTGCGACAACCTCAGGGCTGGATGCTGCTTCAGGGCTTGCATGCGCCTCCTTCTGGCTCTCAGAAACGACAGCTGGGATGGCAATGGCCGGGGCAGGGAGGCCAGTCTCGTTTGTCTTGGGAACCTCGCTAAGCAGTTCCTGTTCCACGGCCGACTTGTCAGCAACGGCCTCGGGGCTGGCAGCCGCCTCTGGCTCAGCGTGGGCTACCTTTTGGCTGTCGGCAACGATTGCCGGCACGTCGTCGGCAGTAGTTATGCTGGCACCGGCAATAGCAGGAGCGGGCTCTCCGGTTTCGTTAGTCCTTGGGATCTCGCTGAGCAGCTCCTTCTCTACTACCGACTTCTCAGCAACGGCCTCAGGGCTAGCTGCTGCCTCGGGCTCAGCGTGGGCTGTGTTCTGGCTCTCAGCAACGATAGAGGGCACTTGGTCCGCAGTGCTGGTGCTGGGACCAGTCAAGCCAGTAGCCTCAGCGGCCTTTTCCTTGGCAGAGTAGACGGCCGCAGTGAAGAGACCCGCACCAGCAGTGGCAGCGGCAGCGGCAGTGGCGGCAGCGGCGGTAGCTTTGTCGCTTAAACCAGCCTCTCCACTGGCCGCAGGTGCCTCGGGGACATTTTCCTTCAATTCTTGCTCCACCTCCTTCTTGTCTTGAACGGCTTCTGGGTTGGCGGATGCCTCGGGGTCAACGTGTGCCTCGTGTTGGCTGTCAATCACGGTCTCAGGGACACGGCGAGGTTCCTTGGGAACCTGACCGGCGAGCTGAGCGGTTGTGCTTTCGGGGGCAGAGGACTGGATTGTGACGCCGGTGTCTTGCTCAACCTTGGCATCGACGCCCATTGGCAGGCTCGATTCTGGGATCATGTTGCCCATGACGGGAGGAATGCCGAACATGCCACCCTTGGCGTCGCGCTCAGCTTGAGGAGTAAAGGCGAGCGGGGGGAGAGCATCCGACTTGTTGTAAGAAGAGACGTCGGTGTTGATTGTGCTATGGACAGTGTTGGAGGTGAAGGTGCTAGGATCCGGTACCTTGTCGCCAGGCGCAAGGTGGATTGGGTTGCCAGCACCTGCGGTGGCTGGGAGCGGCGAGATACCAAATGCGGATGCCTCGTGCTCAGGCTCCTGGTCGTGGCTGACGGTCGAGTCGACAGTGTTGTCTGTCAGAGTGCTCGCATCGGGCACGGGCTCGCCAGGCGCAAGCTTGATGGGGTTGCCGAGACCTGCGGTGGCGGGGATTGGAGCGACGTTGAAAGTCTGCGGTTCGCTGCCAGGGGTCTCTGCGTGAGGTGTCTCGGGGAAGGCGCCAGGTACGGGGGAGTTTGAGGCGTTGGGCTTGGTGTCCTTTTCACTCTCCTTTGGCACGGCGCCGGCTAGCGCAGCGGTTGTGGAGTCGGGGGCGGCAGAGGACATGGTGTTGACGGGCTCTTCGTCGACGATGTCTTCGGGAAGGAGGACGTTGTTGATGATGCCGTGGCCGTCGTCTTCCTTGCGCGCGCTGTCGTTGGTACACCAGTTGCCATTCACAACAAACTGCACAGGGCGTGTCAGCAAAAGTTTGCGCAAACGGGGCAGCAGCCGACGCTATGCGCCAGGCGGCTACGTACCTTGTACTGGGTGTGGGTTTGGGGCAGCTCGACCGTCTTCTTGAAAACGCCGTCTTCCTGCTCTAGCTTGACCGTCTTCCTCCAGTCATCGAAGGTGCCAGTGACAAAGACGTCGTTGGCCGAGTGTTCCCTGCGCGCGTGTCAGCAGTTGCGAATGGCGAGCTGAGGCAGTCGCGAACGCACCAGATGAAAGTGTATTTGCCCATGTCAGCGCAGCAATGGACGTGGATCGGGGGATGCAGGAGTCGGGAGTCGGGAGTAGGGAGTAAGACGTGTCTTGGGCGCAGGGGAGGGGAGTAGTTTAGTTGTGCAATGTGGAGGTGGTTGGTAAGTCAGGATCAGGAGCTGCTCGGGTGGAGCTAGCAGGCGGCTTGAGGAGCAAGCCAGGCCAGTGCGCGCTCGGACGTTTGGGAGGATGAAGCGTGCCACTGTTCGGCTGTTTCGCGAGACAAACAGAGGCGGCGGGTGCAATGCACAGGCGCGCAGCGAGCGTCGAGGGGCGCGACGGCTTTTAGATGGTGAATTGGCGAGGCTGGCGCGCTGGCTAGGCGCGAGCGTGGGCTGAAGCTGCAAGACTCACGGCGGCAAGGAAGCTTGGCGGGCTGCCGTTGATGGCGAGCCCTGCAAGACGCGGGACCGGCGGCGAGCATGTGCAATGACGAAAGACAGCTGCTCTGCACAAACCAATGCCAGGCCCGCGTGCACAGTCGAGTTATACGTCGAGTGATACGTCAAGTTATACCGCGAGGGTGCATGCAATCGGGATTCGGTCGCGTCATCTTGCAGCCACTGAGCCTGAGCCTGAGCCTGAGCCACAGCCACAGCCACAGGTGCTCTGAGCCACAGGTACATGGGCGGCGGCCCCTCCAGTTTTGCTCCGCGTGCCCGCGCGCGCCTCACCTGCCCAGCCTGGTGCGTCATCAGTCATGAGTCATGACCGTGTCCTCTCGGGACGCTGAGGGCCATTGGTGGTGCCCAGGAACCACCATACATATTACATACTATGTAGTAGTACAGCGAGGCTTCCTCGTCATCGTGTTTTTCATTTTCCATTTTCCATTTTCCACGCAGGCTCCTGGGACGCCTCTCCAGCAGAGTCTTCGTCTTCTGCCTGCACCTGCACCGCGCGTCTCTACATGCTCGTCGATTCGCCGTGTTGAGTGTGCCTCACCGCCAATTCCAAGATTGCGCCGCGCAACCACATCCCATTGCATTAATTGTGAAAGAGATCAAATGGGCTTATTCACCGTGGAATTGACTTTCTGGTGCACCTGCTACCCCTGCCTGCCTCCGGCCACTGGTGACTGTCCTGTCTTGACAGTCCACGGCTTGGTGGGCAACGGCTGCCCTCCTCTGTCGCTATAAGTAAGAGCCCTTGAGCCCTCGAGCCTTTGCGTCACAGCAGCCAATGCGCGTGGCATCCAATTGCGTCGACAAGAGCGGGCAGCCGTCGCGTAAATGTCGCAGTGGGTGCCTACAGCCTGCCACGCTTTCTAGACGCCTTCTGGAAGACAATAAGCCCCAGGAAAGCTTGCCTCGATCCTTACCACTGACTGCCCTGCCCGCCATCCCACACTCGGAATCCCTCCTCCCGCACCTGTCCCCTCTTCTTGCGCATCCTCACCGTGCTTACTACCTCTACAAGTAGCCAAACTCTGCAGCGTGCAATTGTCTTGCCTGTTGCTCTCTTCCTCTCTGCATACCCTTTAGACCTCGCTTGCTCACTTGCCCCCTTGCCCGCTTGCTCACTTGCCCACCTGGCCGCTGGCGCTACGTCCGGGCCCTCGCAGCACAGCTGCCTCCATCCCTGCACGTCTCGCGACCAACGTCAAAGAGCTGCGCTTGACCCCTCACCACCACCGCCCTCATGTCCCTCCCTCCCGACTACTCCAACGAGATTTCCACGCTCGACCGCGAAATCCTCAAGCACAAGCCCCACGACATCCTCCAATTCTGCGCAAACTTCTTTAACCGCCGTCTCGCGTCGCAGCGAACCGAATACCTGCTGTCGCAACAGCATTCCAGCCCACAAGGTCGTGCCGAGAACACCTTCCCCGGCAACAACCCCTTCAGCACCTCACCTAGCAGCGGCAGCGCCTTCACCAAATCCACCATGCAGCGTCTCGAAGAAGAGGAGGAGAATGACACCATGACCTCCCCCACGGCCTCGACCTTTGCAGCTGTCAACTTCAACAGGTCCCGCAGCAGCAACAGCAACAACAACAACAACAACAACAGCAGCAGCAACAATGATTCGGGTGCGGGCGCGTTTGGTGATTTTGGCGGCTTTGGCGGTTCTTCAAAGAACAACATTACCCAAATGCCGCCTCTTTCGGGGGAAGGCCAGAACTTCCCCACCAACTACAACACCAACCGGCGCACCTCCGTCTCTGCTGAGTCGCTCAACCCCACCTCGAGTGCCGCCGACAACTTCACCCCACCATTCCACCAGAAGACGCAGGACCAGCTATCGCGCCTCAAGTCTGCTGTCTCGGGCAACTTCCTCTTTTCACATCTCGATGACGACCAGTCGGCAATGGTTCTCGGCGCCCTGCACGAGAAGCCGATACCGACAAAAGGCATCAAGGTCATCCAACAGGGCGATGTGGGAGACTACTTCTACGTCGTCGAGAATGGCTCCTTTGACATTTACGTCAACCAGTCAGGCAAGCTCGAGGCTGGTATTGATGGCGTTGGCAACAAGGTAGGCACCGTCGGACCCGGTGGTTCCTTTGGTGAGCTAGCTCTCATGTACAACGCCCCCCGTGCCGCAACAGTCACCTCAACAGAGCCATCCACACTCTGGGCGCTAGACCGCATCACCTTCCGCCGCATCCTCATGGACAGTGCCTTCCAGCGCCGACGCATGTACGAAGGTTTCCTCGAGGAGGTCCCTCTGTTGTCCACCCTGACCCCTTACGAGCGTTCCAAGATCGCCGACGCTCTCGAAACCAAAAAGTACCCTCCTGGAACAACCATCATCCAAGAAGGTGATGTCGGCGAATCTTTCTTCCTGCTTGAATCTGGACAAGCCCAGGTCTTCAAGCGTGGTATAGACAACGCCGTCAACCAGTACAAAAAGGGCGATTACTTCGGCGAGCTGGCCTTGCTCAACGACGCTCCTCGTGCTGCCTCAGTCATCAGTGAGACAGAGGTCAAGGTTGCAACACTCGGAAAGAATGGTTTCCAGCGACTTCTCGGGCCCGTCGAAGGTATCATGAGGCGCAACGACCCCAGCAAGGCTGCTTTCGAAGGCGACAACGTAGATCCGCTTTCCACGACTTCATAAGCCCGTCATCACAGGTTTCAAAAGGACAGCATGTTGCACCTACACGAGAGGGGAGCGGCAGTGTTATGCGCAGACACGAAGACCAGGGCGGGGACGATTGCCGTCCGGTGTGGTGCTGTCACTCTTCGGCGTTTTTTTGCATGTATTCCTATGCTTCCTACTGTCTCTAAACGTCGCTTCATATCATGCAAGATGGTACGACTTCTTTCAAACAAGGAATGAGCTCTAGTTACGAGCTTCTCTGTTACCTATATTGCACTGCGTATGATACTCAAGGATTAGACTTGTACTTTAACTTTTGATCCTGTGTTGCCTAGATGCTGTCGTGTGCCCCTGCCTCTGACTATTCGTATGCGTGATGTGACATACCTAATTGTTGTCGTCTGTGCGTTTCCACCTGACGCAACCACAGAACCCTGATATGGCAACAACAACACCAACACCAACAACAGCATTCAATATCGAATGGTAGAGAGACAAAATCCAACAAAGAATACATTTTGGAGCTCACACAAAGGACAACCCTGCTCCACACCGCCCCTACTGATCGTCATGCACAGTCATCGTGGCGAGGCGTTCGCCTCTGAAAATATGCATGTCCAATTCGTTATAGCGCATGTGGACGGAGACTTCCAGCTACAGGTACAGATGTATGTTCGAGTTCGAGAAAATTCAAGTCTGATGCGCAAATTTGTTAATGGAAGTCCAGGCGACTAAGCGTGAGCTGCCCACAGCTTTCAGCTCTCTAACCACCACTCGTTTTCGAACCATGGCTCTACAAATCGACCTTTTTGTCTGCAGACTGCTACATCATCGTGGGTACTCCTAGCAAAGAACGTAACATATCGAGCGAAAATTACAACTCGCTTTGTCCCGCCGCCGACAACCCACCCTAGCTACCTGCCGAGGCATCTCTTCTTACAGCTCTCGTATTTCAACAAAGCAAAGAACGGCCACTCCGAGTACCTGTTGGCAGATGGCGAGTGTTTGTAGGCGGGAACTTACGCTTCATATCAACTGAAGAAGCAGTGATCTACTATACCTACTTTTCTGGGGAAGCAAAACAACATGCGGCTCAGCTTCACAGCCACGTTTTTCCAAGAATACGCGATTGCCGGTGTAGCATGTAGCATCTTGCTTGCAAAATTGCAATTCTGACCGTTGCTTTTTCACGATACGGACATGGCAGACGCGCCTAGCTGATAGTGTAGCAGTGGGTAACTACCCCTGCATACACGATGACGTATTCAAGATCACATTGTCTTTACGATTCGCAGTGTGAGCTACACTTACGATTGGACGATGCAACTGAATAAGCGGTCTCCTAAAATCCTCAGAGATCCAATGATCGAAGGCTGTTCCAATTCTCATCGTGAGAACCTGCAGCTTACATGCAGCGACTGGGGTGCGACTCAACGCTAAGACTAAACTGGGAAAATGGGTTTATTAACGACAAGCATGCTGGGGCCGCTCAAACACTACAATGTCCTGTTGCTGAGCTTCGAACTGGAAACATCGGTCCATTACGACACAAAAGGTCCAAAATGGCTGTTTGGATCGAACATGGGAAGCTAGGAGGAGTACACGGTGATCTATCGGACACTTCTTCACGAACCTTGCATGATCACCATGGTTCTTAGTGAGGGTTCTTGGCATCATCAAGGGCAATTGTAGCGGTCTGTACGCCGTGCGGCCGTAGCATGCCTGTCCAGGTTCCCGGCGCTTGGTCGTTGATGATCGGTGCTGCACGCATCAGCCACGCACTACGTTGGAGCTGCTCCTTTCCTCCCGCAACGTTCTGCGGGTCACGGAGCTTGTGGCACACCTCGGCACTCCTACGGAAGGGTGGACGTTCACCGCATTCGCTACGAGGAGCGAATATGCTCCGCAGCCTGGCATTTACTCGGTATCTGCTGTGGCAGGGCAGTTATGCCGGCGTGCGCGACGCACAGTTGATCAAGAGCTTCGGCAAAGAGCATGTCCGCCTTGTGTATTGCTTGGTCCGTTTTTTGCTCATCACTACTGGCTCATTTTGGGAATGAGAATGGTTCTTGAGACATGGTCTTCCATTCACAGTTGCATGGGGATAGCCGAGATCCAAATCGGCAACGGGTCCGGTTGGAGTTCCACCGCTGTCCCAGCGTGGCTATGGCATGTGGCTTCAGGGAAGCTTAGCACTGATCTGAAGCATCGCATACGGTACCTGGATCTTACGTTATCGGTCGACTGCCTACACGTCCCTCTACTTCTACCACCTAACATTGCTTGCAATACATAATGTCTCAAGCAGCATCAGTTCAACTCGCTTCACGGCTCTGGAACTACTTACATCTTCCGACCTTATTTTCGACATGGCTTCATCCAGCGACCCAAAGCCGTCCAAGAAACGAGTCGGACGCCAACGCAAGCCTCCTCTTGCACCAGGCCCTCCACTCCAGTTTGTCGTTGCCAGCCATCCAGACGACTTCAAGAGCGGAGGAACCATGAGAAGAGTACGGTCACATGTCATGTACACACATCGTGAAGGGTTGTCGCCTACGGAAGCAGGCGGTAGTCGAGAAGGTAGCAGGACACCAATCATCACGACGCGCACACCTAGCCCAGCAAAAACCGGTTCGCGCAGTATACCGCAGGTAGACACTCCACAGGCGTCCACCTTCGCAGGGCACCATGATACCGTGTGGGAACAAGATACTTATGATTTTCATACACTATCACCCTCCACACATCCTGTGCGGGTGCTTGCCGCACGAATACATTCAGCGATAGTCGAAGCATCCCCTCATGGTGCGCCTATGGTATTCGACGAGGGCTCCGGATATCCTTTTCCAGGAGCCAACGTGTTGCGGCATGAGTCCTTGGACGAGTTGAAGCGTGACTGGATCCGTACTACAACCTTTTACTGCTACGGTACTTGCCTCTTATCCCCTGCAAAAAACAATCTTATTAACGAATGCAGACCAAGCTTGGATGCAATACGTCTGCGGCAATCGCCTTTCGTTCCTCAGTCACGTACACTCTACACTGGTTTATCAAGACCTTGATGAGGGCTTATTGTACGATAGTGATCTTACAGTATATGCAAAGACTAGGCTTCTGGGATTATTTCGTGGCCGTCTGGACACTAACGATACCACTATTATTAGCATACTCTACATGCTCATCAGCGAATTCGGGAGCCCTGACGAAGACGCATTCGGTGTACACCAAGATGGCTTGGTGACCTGTTTGAGGAACCAACGAGACGGATTGGGCCCAAATATTGCGACTTTTATGACTCTGTGAGTAATCCGTACTTTGCATCTACTTTTAACTAACATCATCAAGCGTGATGCTCACCTTTGCCATCTGTCGGGGACAAGACGAAACCGTAGAACTCACACCACGGTTGTCTTCCGAGGCCTGGCTTGACAACAACAATCCCTTCTCGCCGCTGTTAGCCCCACAAGAGCACATGCTGCCTTCATACCCAATCTTCTCCGCAGCCACCACTGATATCATCCAGAATATGCAGAGATGTACCAGCACCTTTTTGGCGAGATGGAACCACAAAGGAGAATCTCACTTGATCTCAAGCGGTCAATTGGCGTCGTGCGACGCAGAGCTGCAAAACATATACTCGGATCTGCTTCTGCTGCCTTCCGCCGAAGACGACCTTTCGCCCGATTGGGTCTACGAAAGCTGCCGAATTACCGCTCTGATCTACTGTAGATCGATAGTTCACGGTGCCACACTGGTAGATTCGGCAAACATTATGCATGCGCGCATATCTGGCTCGAGCGCTGAAAGCGGCACCCTCCTATCAGCTTTGCATTCTGCGCTTGGGAAAACAGACGTTCAGACTTGCTGGGGCTTTGAGCTTTCTGGAGTTTTTCTCTGGGTAGCTCTCGTAGGTGCAGCGGCATCACGGTCTCCGCCACGCTCCTCTTCAGAAGAAATGCTGCAGACTTCAGCTTGGATGAGGAAATGTTTTGCGCTTTATGCAGTCAGAGCGGCATTATCAGTCCCGTTCGATTATGCCGACGCCACAATTCACGCCTTGCGGACGATGCTGCAGGTCCGGCGGTACATCGCCATCAAGACGGGCCCGACTCTGGCTCACTAGCATCATTACACTTCGCATCGTCTGTATTGTTGTATCTTGTATTCTGCCTCGCTATCTATCCGTTCAGATCAGCCACACTCTATCTTCAGTCTTCCCAACGTCGTCGCGGTTAGCCATGGATTTCGCAGTCATTTCAATCTCTTTTGTTAGCATTTCCTGAGCCCAAGCTGGTCTATGGGCAAGCTTGAAACCTGCAATTTTCCACGTCGTTTTCGCTCTTGTATTAGAATCACCTACATCTAGCCCGTCCTTGAAGCACGGTTGCTCAAAGTCAAATTCCATGCTGGCCATGTAAATTTCTCTTCACCCTTTCTGCTATTGTCATTTTCTTTTCTTTTCGCCCAGTCCTTCCACATCGTCAACTCACATGGAACAGTGCATTACCAAGACTTCCGCACTAACCGAAATCTGCTTGTAACGGTCAGGCAACAGCCAGAAAAGGCGAGCGTCATGCAGCCCGTAAGGCTGAATCGACCTCATCCCACCGTTCGCGCAACCCCAGCCGAACTTACCAAACAAGGAACCGCTCGACACGCGACAGTGACACCAACTCACTTGCAAGCAACCAGAAAATCACGGTATAGTCGTAGTCAGCTTCTAGACCCTGTGTTAATCCCCCCCCTAGTCCCAACCGGCCAAAGTGACACGATATTGCGAGCCCCCTCCCCCACCGTCAGCGTCGACTACACCGTAGTGGGGTGTTATAGCAAGACGTCATCATGCAGGGGACCTTGACCGGCTCCTTCACACAAGCCGAATGAAAAAAACAAAGAAAAACAAAAACCACAACTAGCCACATGCACCGCCACAGCAAAACCCAAAAAAAGCGAACTGCAGAATTGCGGCATAGTCTTACTTACGTACCAACCCCACCCCCTACCGTCTCTCTCACACACCGCATGTTGGTGCATCGGGCGTAAAACGCGACGCCGGATGATGATGGACCCCCCGGTAATGGGGGCTTGCCATGCAATATAGGGCTGACAGGGGGAGGGGGAGGGGCATGTCATTCCTCCAGGCTTTCTTCCACCTACCTAATTAGTTTGTGGCGAGCTGGCCCTGTTGTTGCTACGGCTGGTCTGGTCGGCTGGGGTTTGAGGAAGGAGGGAGGGAGGGGTGATATGCAGCCTTGTGGGGCACAGGGCAGGGCAGGGCAGGGCAGGGCAGGGCAAGTTGTGGCGGGGGTGGGTGATCTTTTTTTTCTGTCTGTGCTTTAGATCATGTGTACCATGTCACGTTGTTGGGGTTTAATAGTTCCTGGCAAGTATAATCTGGGGAGGGAGGGGATGTTGATGAGGGAGGTTGGAGGGGAGTGGATGCTGGGGGATGGGGATGCGGGTTTAGTATGGGGGGTGTCTTACTTGATTGCGTATTTGGAGGGGTTAGTGTATTATCATCATCATCATCATCATCATTAACTTATTATTATTCCCCGTTTATCACCGTCATGGGCGACATGAGGGTATAAGAGATTGTAGGAAGGAAGAAGAAGAAAAAATAATTTAGACAAAGGGAGAACAAAAGAGGACATTTGGCCGTCTGGGAACGATTTCCAGAAAAGCCAATCACCTTGCCAATTCCTCCTCCTCCATAAGTCTGCTAGTGTAATAAATGTGTGGAATTGTACTTGCTTTGCTATGCATTGAAAAAAAAAACACCCTCTTTTACTACGGGAACAAGGAAGGAAACAAAAGTCATGTGGATACGCCCAGCTCTTATGCACACATGTATATACATACATCACCCATCGTCCAATCCCCTCCAGACCACCACCTCTCTCCAATCACAAAGCGTCCCAGCCCTCCTCAAACAACGTCTTCTTAACCTTGAGTTCCTCGGCACCCAAATACAGCGGCCTGACAACCTGCATGGACCCCGTGCCGAGCTTAACACTCTGGCCCATGATGATACACTCACTAACACCATCAATAGTATCCGTCTTGCCCCTCGCAGCGGCCTCGAACAAATGATCCGGCGTCTTCTCAAACGACGCCAGCTGCAGCACCGAGTCGCGCGTTTTCTGCAGGCCAAACCGCGTAATGCCAAAGACCTCGCCTTTGAACGTCATGACATCGGCTAGAAGCTGCATGTGGCGGGGATCAATGTCCATGTTGCCCATGACGTCGCCGATTTCGCGGACAATGGTTGAGCGAGCGGCTTCGATGCCCAGGACGGTTTTGACTTCCATGACGTGGTTGGATTTTGTGTTGTACGGTTCTATACCGGGGGTTGTCATGCAGTCGCGGAGGCCGTAGCCTTCTACGAGGAGCTGGCATTCGTATTGGCCTTGGGCGTTGGGGGTGCTTTCCTTTTTGATGATGGCGCGCGAGCAGTCTGGGTAACCCTTGATGACGACGTCGGGGATGAGTGCTTTGACCTGTTGGACGCGCTCGAAGAATTCTTTGTGATTTCGACTTGTCTTCTTGGTGGGCCGTTTCTTGGCGGCGTTGGGGTCGGGGACCTCGACGCGGATGATGGAGGAGGAGATGCGGACCTGAGCGCCAGCTTTGCCCCATTTCAGGGGCTTGTGCGCGTTGATTGCTGCGGCGATCTCGTGGGGTTGGACGTCGACGAAGAGTTGGTTGATTGTATCCCAGTCGATACGCATAGCAATGTACGCGCCGGTAGGGTGCCAGACATCTTCCACGTACGAAATGACGTCGCGAAGGAACGTCTTTTCGACACGCGCTTTGACGATTCGCGCCGCAGATTCAGAGACCTTGTTCGAAAGCTCGCAGGCGATGACGGGTGTTGAGATGGTGGAGGAAGCGTTGATGATTTCCTTGATACGGGGTACACCTTGAGTGATGGACATACCAGCGACACCAGCAAAATGGAAAGTCTTCAGTGTCATTTGGGTTCCGGGCTCACCGATAGACTGGGCACCGATAGCTCCGACGGCGTGACCAGGTTGTACTCGTGACCGATGGTACTTTGTTAGACAGAGTGTGATGAAAGCGTCGAGTGCGCTGTGCGAGATCTTTGCAATTCCATCAGCAAGACTGTACTTCTCAGCATCAGCTGCTGATTGTTTCCTGTCCTTCTTGCCATCAGGCTGCACCACTCCAAGGTAGGCTAGGGTTGTCTCAAGCTTCTTTGCCTTCTTGAATACGTATTCTTGCACGGTATCGAGGAAGTCGCGCATAGACTCCTTCTGGTCGATGCCATCGTCTGTCCTGTCGCGATACTCCAGCTGCGTTACACCGTCCAGCTTGAATCTTGGATACTTGTTTCGTTGAGTGTTCAGCCTTGCTTCCGTGTAATCCTTGACTTCTTGGGGCGTCAAGCCTGACTCGGAGTTGTCCCAGGTCGACGTGACAGCATGCGAAAACGTTCTGTCAAAGTGCACAGGTTTTGCCTTGCCCTCCATATCTACGGGATCGAGATTGTCGTCTCCATACTGGAACTGCACCACAGTTCCGGAAGAGTTCCGGACGGTGTCATCGTATTGTGCAGAAAGATCCTCGAGCGATTTCATCAGTCGTCTACTCATGTAACCAGTCTCGGCGGTCTTGACAGCTGTATCGACCAAACCTTCACGACCACTCATGGCGTGGAAAATGAACTCGGATGGTGTCAGTCCAGAGAAGAAACTGTTGCTGACGAAACCTTTGGACGCGGGCTGACGAGCGGCTTTGGGGAAGTGAGGTAGTGTTCGGTGGTGGAATCCATCAGCGACACGAGCACCGCCAATCATTTGTTGTCCGACGGAAGCAACCATTTGAGAGACATTAATGTTGGAACCCTTGGAACCGCACTTGGCCATGAGCAAGGGCGAATTCCATCTGCTGAGTTCTTCGAAACAGATGTCACCAGCCGCTTGACGAACGCCGGACAAGATACCACCAATCCTGTTCTCCATCGTCTGCTCTTCATCGCAACCGGGATCGCGTTGCAGCTTTCCCTCCTTGAAGTCCTTGATCAACTTGTCGCACTTGGCGTAAGCTTCTTGCACTAGATCTTGCTTCTTCTTATTGAGTTTTTCTCCAGGGGTAACGTCACTGATACCAAGAGAGAAACCGTTGTTGGAAAGCCATCGCGCGGACAATTTGGACAATCTGTTCATGCCCTGGACGGCGTGATCGGGGCCGAAATCTCGCATCATGACGTAGAATACCGAGTCTTTCTTACCATCACCCACTGTGGCTTTGTCCATGACACCGCACATGACCTCAGAATTGCGAATGACGAGATAAGCATCGTTCTCGTTCAGGTCAGGCGCCTGGTCAGGGGTATTCTTGAACTGCTTGCAAGCAGCCTCGAGATTGATCAGCACCCTACACCCCTTGTATGGCTTCATTAGAAGATTGAAGACTTGCTTTCCGGTCCAAAGTGCTTGAGGTTTCCATACAACAGGAGGCGGAATGTCGATGGGATGCTTCTTTCCTGTGTCTGGGTCAAAAGCTCCCTCTCCGTTGAACATGTAGTTTACAATTTGACAGAACGTGCGTCGGTCGTAGAAGTTGTTCTTATTGCTTAGAAGATATGCAGCTGTAATGAAATCTTGAATGGCCGCGATAATCGGTGTTCCGTTCTTCGGCGTTGCAAGGTTGTATTTGACGCCCATGAGCTCTGTAGCTTCAGTTCTCGCCTCCTCGGTTTGTGGAACGTGCAAGTTCATTTCGTCGCCGTCGAAATCAGCATTGTAGGGATTGCAAACACATTCGTTTAATCGAAACGTCCTCCATGGTCGTATCTTGGCTCGATGACTCAGGATACTGAGCTTGTGTAGCGACGGTTGCCGATTGAAGAGGACAATGTCGCCGTCTTCGATATGGCGCTCCACGATATCACCGATCTTGAGTCGCTTCGAAGCGCCTTCCAGTCGCTCACCCGTGGTGTCGAATCGCGAAAGACCAATCAGGGATGTCTTGCTAGGCTCCTTGTTCGGTCCTTGATCGCTGATAATGTAGTTGGCACCGGGGTATTTGTTCGATCCGTTCTTTACAAGTCTCCTCAGCTTGTCCATATTGTATCGTGTGGCTTTTTCGGGGTAGGTAAGATTCTTGGCGATGCGCTCGGGAACAGCGACTTCGTCAATGCTCAGGTTGGGATCGGGGCCGATGACAGTACGGCCAGAGAAATCGACACGCTTCCCGGAAAGATTCTGTCGAAACCGACCACCCTTTCCCTTCAAGCGTTGAGAGAAACCGCGCATAGTCTTCTGTAGACCCTGCTGTTTCAGACCGGGCGCGTCGCTGTTGATGTACATGGCAATCTGCAGCTGCAGGAAATCCCACTGCTCCATCAGGATCTGGAGAGGAAAGCCCCGCGCAAGGCCGGCGCGTATGATACTGCTAATCTGGCAGATGTCTCCAATCTTGTTGGTCACATCGTCCTCGGTCGCGCCGCCTTCCTGCATGACTGACGGGCGGAGTGCCACAGGCGGTACAGGCATGTACTCCCAGATCAACATCTCTGGCCGCGCATCTTCTGGTATCATGGCTAGCAGCTCGCAGTCCTCCGGGGAAATCTTTTTGAAAAGATTGAGTGTCCTCAGCGGGTGCATGTCGTCCACGGCCTTCTTCAGGTGCTTGTCCAAGTCTGGGTTCGCAGATTTTGCCGTATCGAAGGAGTGGTCGAATTCGACTTTGCCCGCGGGCGGCTTCTTCGTCTTCGCCGTGGATCGATTAAAGGCATCGTATCGGTTGTGGATGATCTTGAGCGGATGGCCGGGTACTTTGCGGACGGTACCCTGCAGAGCGTTGCAGTATGGGCACGTCTTCTTCTTCCTGCAGTCGTCGATAATCTTCTTGGTGACGGCGCCTTTTCGCAGTGTGTCCATGTCTGGTCGGCGCATACTGCGCAGATACCTCCGTCGCTCCACCTCGTCCAGCAGCACGCGCGAGCAGTCCTTGCATATGCAGTTCAGCACCTCGATGATGTGCTTGAGGTATCCGACGTGGAATGCGGGCAGCGCAAGCTTGATGTGGCCAAAGTGGCCGTTGCACCTGTCCAGGCCTTCTCCGCATGTTCCGCACTTTCCCTGCTTGCTCGATATGCCCATGTGCGTGTCCATGGGCCCGTTGGCCGTGAGGGCGCGCGTGCCGTCGGCGGCGGGTTGGAGGTCGTAGACATTGCGGTCCGAGACTTCGAGGACGGCCTGGTTCACAATGTCCTGGTTGGAGCTGGAGAGTGTTAGCATGCGGTTTCCAGCAGAGTTGCCACAGCCGTGTCCTACTATATGCCGAACTGGATGTGCTTGATGCGCGCGGGGATGCGGTCCACGACCTGCTGCTTGGCCGAGGTGCGCGGCGCCTCCATGGTGGCGGCAGTGCGTGTGCTGGGCAACAGAGGCAAGGTTGATGCTACGGGAGTTCTTCACTCTTCACGGTCCTGGTATTGTCGCATAGTCGTCGCGCCGTGAGTCATGGCCGGGGCGGCGACAGACAGCAGCAGCAACTTTGGCAGTCGCGCCTGTGCAGATTTTGGGTGGGGGACCTTCCCGGAGCTAAGCCGCACTAATGCGGGCTAATGCGGGCTAATGCGGGCTAATGCGGGCTAATGCGGGCTGATAAGCTGATAGATAGTACCCCGGAGGCAGTCGTGACCACGGGGGGGCTAGGGAGCATCACCGTCGCTGCCTTGCCTCACTGCGCTCTCACTCTCTGCCCCGCCTGTAGCGACGGCAGACGATTGCAGCATCTCCCCGTGACTCCTGGATCCTGCACTCTTCTTACTCTTTCTGTGCGAGCAGTCTTATCATCTACATAGCACACTGCTTGCTCTGGCCTCGTGAACCACGGTACTGCCTGTGCAGTGTCCCCGCCCAATTCCACCCCGCCTCGCCTGCTCTCCGTCCTGCCCAGGCTGTCTACGCGTCACTCTCTAGCAAGACACACCGAGCCTCATGACTTCCAGTGAGCTTTCCGCTGCACCATCTGCCATGCTCTCTGCCCGACTCACTGACCGCCCAGTCTTCCGCATCGTCCTCCGGGACGCAAAGCGGTACGACACGTACGAGACCCGTGAGTTTGATCTGCCGCTCAACTCGGAGTTTCCCATTGGCCGAGCCTCGAGCAATATCTCCAAGAGAGATCTCATGGCCGCACCTCACAACGCCTACATCGACAGTCCTGTCATCTCCCGTCAGCACGCTGTCCTCTCCGCCAACTCGAGCAGCGGCGTTCCGGAAGCGTACATTACCGACAAGGGCTCCATGCACGGCACCACTCTGAACAACCAGAGGCTGTCTGCCAACACGCCCACCAAGCTGACTGATGGAGATGTACTGCAATTTGGCACTGACGTGAACCGCAATGAGGGTACGTCCCCTCGTAGGCTCTCCATCTTCCCCTCTATCCTGGCTTCTGGGCTGACAACACCCCACACAGAGTTCTTCGTAGCCCGCACCTACACCTTCGAGTCTCAACTATCCCGCCCCTTCTCTCTTGGCTTTACAGTACCCGACCCCGAAAGCGAGGAGGAGGAGGAAGTCGCCGAGCGTCGCGGCAGCCAGGTTGATCCCTTCGTCATCGACGACTCCGACGTGGGTGAAGACCAGTCTGATGAAGAAGACCAGGAAGAGACCACCATCATGATGGAACAAGTCCTGCACCAAGCCGAGCCAGTCCATTGTTTCAGTCCCGCTCAGGAAGAGTATCCAGAGTCCGCAATGCGTAGCACCACTGTCAGTGGGGATTACGATGAAGATGATAGACAAGATGCGCGTCCGATTGTTGATGCTAGCCACAACGCCTCCAGTGACGGGGAAGATGATGACGCTATTGGCTCCGATTCTGACAGCGAGGCTGGGAGCATGGGTAGCTCCGAGATCATTTCCGACTCTGAGCCAGAGATTCAGGACTCCGACGACGAGGAAGTGGACGAGACCGAACGTAACAGACCCGCCACATCTTCATCCAACAAGGAAAATGAGTCCTCCGCCAGTGCCACGACGCCTCATACGGTCCAGTGTTCCATGCAAAACCCGTCTGCTCTTTCACTCCGGGATGTATACATGCTAGACGCAGCCAACAGTCAAGCCTCGCTGCCACGCATCCACACGGTTGGCATGCAGGGTTCTGACAACAACTCCATGTCAAATAGCAACGTGTACGCAGAGAGCGCGCCTCCCCCTCTGCCGCCACGTCCCTCGGCTTCTAGAGTAGCACCTTGGTGCAACCCAAACTACCCCTCGTTCGCACTGCAGAGCCATCTCCAGGACTGGTACTCTGAGGACATGTCGCAGCCGAATTATCTAGGCATCAACTTTGGCGATCGACCTTCTCTGTTCAGTCCGGCGCCTCCTCCTCCAGCACCAGAGTCTGTCGAGGCTCGTGTTCCCATGTACCACTTCAGTCACTGTCCTAGCCAGTCCTTCCATGCCAACCGGCTCCAGACACCTCCACCAATGCCTGCGTCAGACGTCGAGACCTCTACGCCACTACAGCCAGGTCGTCGGACCAAGGTCTCCATTGAAGAGATAGTCGAGGAGCAGCCGCCTACGCCTGAATCTGTGAACAACTTGAAGCGTAAGGCTGACGTACTTGAGGCAGAGGAGCCAGCAGCGGTCTTGGGTGACACATCAGAAGTAATCATGGGTACTGAGGATGCAACCTTAGAATCAGTAGTTGCTGTTCCCGCTGCCGATGCCGCTACCATCCAGACAGCTGCTATCATCGCCCAGCGTCGTAAGAAGACTCCTCGCTCTATTCTCGGCAAGGTGCTCGACAAGGCTGCCTACCCTTTGCTGGGCGCCACTGGTGCAGTCGTTTCCTTCGCCCTTCTCTCAACCCTTCCTGATACCTTCTTTATCTAGGCTGTGATGGGTGCAACACCTATAACAGTCCTTCATCTCCTTCCAGGCGTACAGGGTAGGGTAAGGCGGTATTGGGATCTGATATTAGTGGAGCATGTACGGATTACAGCGGTCAATGCTCATAGCATTTTGAGCAACGTCAGAAGAGTCGGGTTCTGCGCTACGGATGGCATATGCTTCCGGTTCGGGTGGCGTCCTGTTTCTTTGGCTTCATGACACGCCACCATGCATGACCACATTTCCTATAATTCAAATAATGAGATATATGCCATCAAAGACTCAGCCCACACAATTAACAATGGTACTTAAGTGGTGCAAATGCTATGAATGAGGTTATGTGTGATCCGCTAAGTGGCCAGCTGTGGAAATTCATCACAGACGCTTGCCCTGAGGCGGTATAGCGCAAGAAGTTTACCAACGACATGGATGGAGCACACCAAGCCTTTCGCCTATCAGCCCACCGTCTACGTCAATCCGTATAGTCCTTCAGGCATCGTTGTTACAACGCTCACAAGAAAATATTGATCATGTCTTAGGGACCTCAAGCCTCATCATTTGTTACCAGCTGAGCCACTCTTGCCTACTTGTACAATGTCCCGTCTCTCTTTCCCAGACCCAAACAGCGACGTCCAAAGCGGCTTGCAAACAGGGGTAATACTAGCACACAGAATGGCGGTGCATAGACGAATCGTCGTCCAGAGTTCAGATTTATGATACCAGACTACCTTCTGTCAGCAAAGCACCACCATTCGCGAGTTGAAAAGACCTACTTTCGTCCGGATCTTCCTGGTCATTCATAACCGCCATCCGAACAACATTCGTAACGACAACAAATCCACTGAGCGCGAAAACTCCCGCCACAGCAATTTTCGTTTGCCCTGGTAATTGGAGCGTAAACGCCGTTCGGATAGGCAAGAGCAGAATAGCTAGGTCGGTGAACGCATCAGTAACGAGGAAGAAGAGAAGCATCGGTGCCTACTTGCCACATTTTGACCGCGGCTCTTCCGGGTACCAGACATAATGTTTTGATCGGCGTGCAGATGCACAGCGTGGTCACTATCGCGGACAGGAACCACATCGAGGCGAAAACCACGAGGCCCAGCGAAACTTTTTTGTGGAATACATCGACGAAAAAGATGCGCCGGTAGAATAGGAGGAGGATTGACAACTTGCACGTGTACTGTGCACTTGTTGCAAGCATGAAAGGCTGCCAACATGGCCTGTACGGGAATTCCATCAGCGCAAGTAAAATCTCGACATGGGAGGGTGTATTCCACATACCTTGCGATATACCCGTATCGATTAGCGTATTCTTCCATAGCCATGACGTCGAGGTCTCCCTTGGAAAATAGGGCCAAAGTAGATGAAGCTTTCTACGCCAGTTAGTAGACATCTGGTGTCTGTGCAAGTCGAGAGGTGTGCCTTATAAGACGGTCACGACGGCGCTGTAGTAGAAGAGTAGGGTTAGAAGGATGAATGGGTCGTCTGGTCGGATGCCCTTGTTTGGTCCGCATTTTGACGTAGATGCGTGTTGCTACTGCGATGCCGGCGAGTATTCCACTCGTGAGGTGGGCGGTCGCTAGCTCGGCGTGGTAGAAACTGAGGCCGAGCATGATTGCGTGTGTCGTAGTATCGGGAGCAGCGGCCTTGGTGGCGTTGGAGCTACGAGTGGATTTTCAAGGCATTTGAAGACGTAGCAGTTGTTTAGATGGTGCGCGGTATATATCCTAGAGTGGGAGGAGTATATGGAGAAAGTGGATGATGAGGTGAATATACACCCATAAACCTGGTGCAAGTGGATGATGGACTTGGAGATTTATGATCAGCCTTAAAATTAGCTCTTGATAGATTCGAAGAGAAGGGGGGGTTTTTTTTTTTGAACAAGTGCTTTCTACGAGATTGCTCTTCCCGTTTACTAAAGTAAATCTCTGCACACACACACGGAATACTGCCTTTTCCGTCACCCTCACTTTGCCCCTTCTCCCCCTTCACTCAATTTCCTGTTTGCTTGCGTTGTAGTGGAGCGCGTTGTAGATGAACTGGCCCGCGACTAGTGTGTCCACTAATAGATGGAATACGATGTTGTTTACTTGATTCGAAGAGTATACTGTAAAGCGATAGGTATATGTGTTTACGTTATGACACTAAGATCAAAATGACAGTGTTTGATCTTTAGGATAGGTTTCGGTAATTGGGTTAACAAACGCGATCGTTGTCACTCACTCCCGCGGTGTAAATCCTCTTACTGCATTTGACGATGCAAATTTCCCCTTACAAACGCCAATCGATTGGAAAAATGTCCGTGCTCTTCTGATGGTTCTCAGTTTTGTTTTTGCAGAAAGTTTGATAGCTGATCTGCAAGCGGCTGGCCGTGTTGGAGTTGGTAGGCTCAAATGCTCCCTCGTTTCCCTTGCTGCTCTCAATACTCAATGTAGCTCTTCTTCCGAACCTCAATCTGACGCTTAACTACTTCTTTTCCCTTGTTGTTTCTGCAGCTGCTGAATCTTGGTGTCATACTCTGTGGTTGCACTCAGTTTTGTTTTCCTTCTTGTCGGATTGTCCGCAAGAATCTGACTGTTGGTAAGTTGCATTGGCGTATCCTTGTGCAGCCTGGTATGCAGGAAGCAGCACATCAAATCTTGCTGATAGCTCGACGTGTATCCATGATGGGTCACACAGTGGGGTCGACATGGTGCAACTAGATGTCTTGTGGAGAAAAACCAAGTGGTATAGGTAAAGGCAAACCCATGTACAGATACTTAGCACTGACAACTGGCGTAGTGGTAATGGTGGGTAGAACAGATGTTAGTAACGAACTAGAGTCTTAGTCTGTTGAGTGCGGCTTGTCGACATGGTAAGGATAACACTATGATGTAGTGAAGTCACTAAAAATCATTCCGCATCTGTGAAGTGGACCAAAATCGTGCCAGAAAATCTTATAAAACGTGTAACACCCTAAGTTCCAACACCGAAATAGTTTTCTGCTTGTTCAACAAGCATGATATGATTCTTCTGCAAGAAGGACAAGGATCCGTTGCCTTCTTATCATAGCTATTTCCAGAGCGGAGGGCAGACTGTGTCTTCGATCTACGGAAAAATCGCCTTGAGTCGATCATTAAGCAAGCCCAAGGGCTCGGTGCGACACGTTTAAAGCAATTACAAAGTTAGGGGACTAGAGATAGTGCTAACTTTGCGTCCTGCATTGAGCGCTTGATGTCTGCAACGGATGCAGAAGGCAGACACGGTTCAAGCGTGACTCTAGAAGAGCTTAACGAGACTCTAGAACCGGGTTGCAGCCACGTCGCCCTTCTCGTCCACCGAACTGAGGCAGAGGGTGGGAGCAAAATACGAGGAGCCGATTCTGACTTATAACGTGTTGGCGCGAATATTTCGAAAGCTATACAGTTCTGAAGCCAAGTGTATGGTCCGTATAAGCCTGAAGTTCTATAGCCTAGTGCAGATCCTGGAAAAACTGGTGATGCAAAAGTTCCATTTCATTTTACCTAATGTCCTGGGCTTCCAAAATTCTTCTGAGGCTGCCGTAAGGATGTTGTCTGGAACCTTGATACGGCGCATGCCTGACCAGCCAACGATAGCTATCGAACTCTTGATCAGAGACAAAGCCGCACGTCGGTTAAAGCCTTGAATTGGAGTTATGATTACACGAATAGAGCACGACAAGGCCAGAAGCATTAAGTATTGCTGTCAACTAGCAAGAGGTAGATGCATAGGTGTTAAGCGAAAGTATGATGGCGAGTACTGTTGAGTGCACATTGACCTGAACAAGGAAAGCAATTGCATTAAGATCCTCTCTAAAAGCGGAAGAGACTTGACAGAAGATCGGAAAGGCCTGCATGACATGCTGCGAGATTGCCTGAGGCTTGACTCGGCAGAGTGCAAGATCAAGAAGCAATGCCTTCTAGAGGGAAGGCTGCTGGTCTGGAACGATCACAGCAAGCGGATTGAACCCTTCCATAAGATCCGTAAGCATGTGCCACGATCCGGCCGATTCCTTGGAACTCGGGAAGACTTACCCACCAGTATTACTAAGCATCTTATAATTATGTTTTATGAACTGCTCATGAAAGATGACACCTCCTGTATCACAGATACTCACGATGCGTGCCGGCAGCGACTTTGCTCACTAGTCCACTGCATTCACGGCTGAACGGCCATCGGCTGCCGTGAGAACATCAATTTATCCTCCCGCCATGCCCTCTAACAGCTTCGCGAGGCATTCTTTCGAGGGATCTCATCAAACTATTACATGAGCTACTAGATCTTATTGACCCGGATAAAGTCCTCCTGAACGTCACCGACCGTACCGTGCGTAGTATGCGTGTTACATAGACGGGTTGTTGAAGAGCATGTACTGTCCGTGAGGCGCTCAAAGGTCATCGTTTCCCAGTTGATCTTCTCCAAAAACCACACGTACCCGTACTGAGGCATAGTCGCTTAAAATCCAAGCCCTTCAGTCCGACAAAGCCTATCTAAAGAATCGCTGCTAGGTGCATACCAGACGTCACGCCAACAGCTAGTCGATTCTTGTGGATGCCCACCTCCGTAAGTGAAGCGAAGACAGCGAAGAAACATCAACATCATCCGGGTATACTCCCACGCCACCTACTGATTCCCCACTCAAGCTATAGACCATCTCAAACCCTACGCAGAATTTATTAATATTCCACCGGTACTACGACAGCCCCCTTGCAATCGAATACGTGAAGCTCATTGCCAGCAGGAGCAATTCTTCGCCGACGCAAATACAACGTCTTCAATCGGCGATCTATGGCTATGAAAAGGACAGTCGAGATTATATGCTCCTCTTGGAGTCCAAACGATTTTTGCATGGATCCTTGGATCCCATGGTGGCACCGAGCTTTTGCCTAGAGATATGCTTTCATCAGTGCAACAGGATCATGACTACGTCCAGCCCTAACATGCTGCCAGGTCTTCCGTAATTGCGGCTCCAAGGCGAGGGTTTCAATAGCAGTGTTCGTGAAAGGGTATTAGTTTCTAGCCGCAAACACTTCCTTGACACTAGAGTGTTTGATTTTGTAAGTAATCAGCAGCTACTCATTGTGCCTGTTCTGCGCTTGCCTTCCGGATCAACTCCGCATGAGCTGAGCTTCGAATTCTTATTTTGACTTTGAACGGTCCATTGGCACTAGCGTCTATGAAAGGTTTGGAAACATCGAGAGGGTATGCTGAATCCTCTTCAAAATCAAAGCAGTACACCAAGCGAGCGGCGGCGATGAACATGTTCGTCTGTGCCACGTTCAGTCCCACACAAAGCCGTCTCCCTAGTATCCACCAATGCATGTCAGCTATTGAACATATAAGGCATCAGAGTTAAAAAGGAGTATTGCTGCTTACCTGCACCGAAACCAAGGTGGCCTGCTGATGGACTGTCAAGATCGTTTCCAAGGAACCTTTCCGGCCAGAACCTTTCTGGTTGATCATATTCACGTTCGCTGCTGAATATAGCCCAGTGATTGTAGGTTACAACTGTGCCCGCTTTGATACGATAACCCTTAAAAACGTCATCCTTGATCAGCACATGCGGAAATCCTGTTTCTGCAATAGATGGCCTGTTGCATCTGTTAGCTTCAAGCCTTGTCTGTACACGTAGTCAAGGTATACCAGATCACTGGTTGCTTACTTCCACCGGAACGTCTCTTCAAGCGCTTCTTTGATCAAGGGCAGCTTGTCTTGATCGCTGAAATCCGGTAATCTTTCCGCATTTGACCCACAAACTGCGTCCAGCTCTACTTTTGCCCTAGTTACCCAATCCGGCCACAAAGCAGACCCAGCAACAAGTTAATGCAGACTCATCCGAGTTTTGTCTGACCTAGCCTCCATGTGAGCCCCAGCAATGAAGCAGGCTTGCTCTTCAGAGAATTGTTCCATCTTCCCCCATTGCATAAAGTCTCTCATAAAACAGTCAACGTTTGCACCGTTATCGAGTCTCGATTTCAACATCGCAATTTGCTTCCCATAGGCACTGATTGGAGAGATTAGCACAATACTACCACTTGTTTATTATGTAAGTGCTTACTAGATTGTCCGCTGATAGAGTCTGTCCCCTTGCAAGGCAACTGTTGCTTTGTGCAGCAGGCACAGGCAACTATTGCAAAAATACCTACAGCTTCTATGTAACTAGCTTAGTGATAACGGAACTTGGCAGAACAAGATAACAGTAGATAGCTCATAAGGACATGGAGCTTAGAGAGGAGGAATGGTGTTACGACCTAAGCCTAGAGTGGGGCACCGCCACCTTAAGTACTAACGACCAATAACTAAAGACTAAGGGATTAGGTATTAGGAGATCACGTGGCTAGTCCTAGAGTCTTATAATCCTAGAAAGTTCTAACCAAACTTTAGAATTATTAGGACTTTAGCACATCTTAGGATTTCTATGACTCCTTATATATAGAGTGTCGCAACGTGTATATGTATCCTCTAGCCGGAGTATAATTCATCGATCGGTCGGTATTTTGTTTCCGACATAGAGCAATAGGCAATAAGTCTTTATAGCTTATTGTATTTAACTTTATGCATCTCTAATATTAATTTAAGGATTACTACTGTAAGGCAGACTTCACGCACAGAAGGAAGGCTAGTTAAAAGATAACTTATATTTAGAGTAGAGAATAGCAGATACAAACCTAGAAGAGGCTAAGTGTGCAAGCAGCTATATAGTAGAGAAGAGAAGCTAGTGCTAGCGTGGTGGGCGCCAAGCCTGGTGCTACGCCCAGCTAGTACTAGTGCTTGCCAAGTAGTAAGGCAGGCCTCTATCTCTAGCTATATACTTTAAAGTTGTAACTTACACCTTATAGCTAGCTTTAAAGTATGTAGCTAGAGATAGAGGCCTGCCTTACTACTTAGCAAGCACTAGTACTAGCTGGGCGTAGCACCAGGCTTGGCGCCCACCACGCTAGCACTAGCCCCTCTCCTCTACTATATAGCTGCTCGCATACTTAGCCTTTTCTAGGTCTATGTCTGCTATTCTCTACTCTAAATACAAGCTATCTTTTAACTAGCCTTTCTTCTGTGCGTAAAGTCTGCCTTACAGCTTTTAACTTTTTATTAACTACTAAACTTTAATTTTGTTATAAACTACTAAGCGTTAATTTTATTACAGACTACTAAGCTTTAGACTTTTTACAGACTACTAAGCTTAAATTTTTTTTTTATAAACTACTAAGCTTTAGATTTTTTTAACTAACTTTTGCAGCTTTTAATACTACTCATTAACGCGTAATTATCTTTCTACTATAAACTACTAGACCTTATATTCTTTGTAATTAGTTTATAGTTTATATAAGGCTGCGTATATCTATATAGTTTTTTATATAAAAAAGCGTACTTCTAAGCTATTTTCTGCTACCTTAACCTTAGAACGCGAAAATTAAGCTAAATAGTATTTTTATACTATATAAAGAGAGCAGCTGAAGTTCTTAGAACTTAACTACTTACCTAACTAAACTAGTTAGATAAGTGTTATATTTATTATAAAGCAACTTATTTTAAATTTAAACTCCAAAAGTAATCTTTTTGAGTAGTGCTTAAAGTAAGTTAGCTTTAGCTTAAAAATTAGAGTAGCGCTTTTACTAATACTTTTACCTATATTTATTCTTACTTATAGATTAATAGCTGTAGGCTATACTAGTTGCTTTAGTACAGTTGTTTACTTTATACTTTAGCTATAGTTTTTACTTACTTTTTTATTTTAGTGTTATTTACAGCGCTATTTTGAAAGTAAATATAACTTTTTAGTTTTATATTTATAAGCCTTATTACCTCGGTAGTAATTAAGAACGTTAACTCTAGCTAGCGTATTACTTAAAACTTAGCAACTGTTAGAGGCTTATAGGGGTAGGCTATAGCCTATAAATTAAAGCAGTGCTTTAGCGCTATGCCTTTATGTCACGGATAGTTGCGTGCTAGCTAGATCCGCTAAGCTCGCTTATCGTTAGCTTGCCTACCTGCAATTGTGCTTATAAGGGGCTCCTCATCTACAAGGATACCTACAGGTATTATTTGCTTAAAAAATATATATATTATTATTCTAGAGCTATCTCTTACCATCTTTTGTAGTGTAAAGCAAGTATTATTGCTTAAAGCTACCTCTTACAAAATAATACCTTAAACTATAGGCTAATAGTCTAGAGATAGCTCCTTTAACGCAATCTAACACTTAAGGTAATAAAAAAAGCTAGAGCCTTACTATATTTAAACTCTTTAATCCCTCTTAAACTTTATTAAGGCCTGCTATACTTAAAGAGCCTAAAAAGCGTGCTTAAGGCGTACCTGCAACGCTTAAGGAGCGTATTAATGCTGTAAAGAAGTAAGGCAATAAACTTTAATTTTTGTAATAATTATAAAAGTTAGAAGAAAAAATAGCATAACTAAAAGAAGTTAAATAAAAAGAAATTCTAAATATACTAACATTACTAACTATATTATTTTACGCGCAGAATATACTTATAGTAATACTTACTATATATATATAACGCGCGTTAAAACCTAAAGACTTAGCTAAATACTAAAGTAAAATCTTATAAAGTAGCATTTTAGCTACTACTATAAAAATTTAAAAGAAATAATAATAAAGTAATTTAAGTAATATAGTATTTTAAAGTAGACGTTTAAAAGCTTTAGTATACTTACTATAAGTATTTTTTATAAGTAAAAAAAAAAGTACTAAATTAAAATTACCTTAAGTAATATATACTTAACTTACTTATAAACTTTATTAACTATAGCTTCAAAGCAGTAACTATGTATACGCATGCTATATAGTAAAAGAATTAAATGATATAATTATTTACAGCTTATTATAATATTTTTAAAAATTAACTTTTAATATATAATAAGGTATAAAAACTATAGTACTTGTTTACAAAACTAAAGCCTAAATTATAGTATACTATTATTAACTACTATTAAGTTTCTATAACTAGAAGAAACTTTATTATACTTAGATCTACTTTTAAACAAAATTTACGTTAAGTACTTATTATATATAATTAGTATTACTAAAGTACTTTTATAAGAAAAAAAGAATACTTTTTTAAAGCTACTATACTAAACGCACTTAAAAAGTATAAAAGTAGTAATAATGTTATATGCTTTAAGTGCTAGAAGAAAAGATACTCTGCTAATAAGTGCTAAAGCAGCAACCTTAATAAAGTTTTAATTAATATAAATTAAATAAAAAAAAGTTAAACCTTACTATAAACCTAAAGTTAGTAAAGTGTATACTAATAAACTTTTAACTAAGTATATAGTATATATACTACGCACGTTTAGCAACTAAAGTAAAAAAAAAACTTTAAGTTATTTTTTACTTATAAGTAGATATTAGCCTTATAAGTTAAAAAATAGCTAAAAAAAAAGATTTAAAACTTATTTAGAATATAAAACTTTCTTACTTAAGTTAAATTAGACTTTAAAGGCAAAATATTTATATAGCCTATAAGCTTTAGCTACGCTTTATAAATAATAATAGTATAAAGCGTATTACAAAGATTACTGCATATAAAGTAAATAAAAAAAGTGCACTACTACTACTTAGTAACCTTTTCTTAAGCTAGAAGAATATTTATATTAACTATAAAAGGTAGATATAGCATTAAGAATATACAAGAGTAAATATTAACTTAGTAGCTACTAAAGTATTTCTAAAGAACGCAAGACTTATAAATTTAAGAACTTACTTTTTAAAAGTACTTTAAAGTAATAACGCATGTATTAAGCTTAGGGTATATATTTTAAATATGTTTATAGTATAAGTATAGCGTATACTTAATATATTATAAAATTATAATAATATTTTTAATAATAAAGCTGCTAAAACTCTGTTATAACTAAAAAGCTTAAATTACGCAATTTCTTTTTAATAAGAAAAAAAAACCTTTTTACAAGCTTTTTTATACTCTTTCTTTTTATAAGCTTTAAGTGCTTTATAAATATATTAAAGAAGCACTAAAAAAGAAATAAATTTACTATAGCACTAGCCTTGCAGGCGCTCTAATATTATTTATAATTAAGAAAAAATAAAACTCTTTGCCTTTATATAGATTAATAGGGTCTTAACACTGTTATAATAAAAAATTATTGCCTACTTTCTTTAATTAGAAAGATACTAGACTGCCTGTTAGGCGTACGCTACTACATAATACTAGATTTTAAAGACGCTTACTATTATCTAAGAATTAAGGCAAGAAATAAGTAAAAGACTACTTTTAAAATATAATACAAATATTTTAAATGTCTTATTCTGCTATTTAGGCTTATAAACGCCTTAATAAGTTTTTAAGCTTATATTATATAAAGCTTAAAAAAAGCACTTAGATTACATCTACGTAGTTAATTTAAATAATATTTTTATTTACACCTATAATAATTATATTACGCTACACTAGCGTGCTGTACATGCTGTACTTAACTTTTTATAAAAAGTAAATTTATACTTAAATCTTAAAAAGTATATATTTACTTTAAACAAGGTTTTTTTTCTAAGATTTGTTATTATAAAAAGTAGTATTTATGTAGATTTAGCGCGCGTTACTACTATTAAGTAATAGTGTATACTTACTAGTATTAAGAAGCTGTAGTGTTTTCTAGAACTTGCTAACTTTTATTAGTAATTTATTAAGAATTATACTTCAAAAACAGCATCTTTTATACATATTTAAAAAAAAAATCAAGTATTAAACAAAAATAAAAATATATATACTGCTTTTACAAAGCTAAAGTAATAATTTATATATATGCTTATTTTATGCTACTATAAAAATACACGTATAATTTGTGTTAAGACTAATACTTTTACTTTTACTATTTTAAGCATATTATTCTAACTTTTTAAAAATAAAAAGCAGCATTTTATTACGTTTTACTTATAAAAACTATAAAACGCTAAGCTAAACTATAAAGTATACAACTTTAAACTTTTAGCTATTATATAAAGTTTAAGGAAATAGTAATACTACTTAAAAAGCGCTTAACATACTATTTAGGTATTAATAGATTATAACAACCTGCGCTCTTTACGCGCTATATAAAAGCTAAACTAGCATTAAACACGCTAGGCTCTATATTTAGGAGCTTTTAATTTTATAGTTAAATACTGCTTAAAGCGTATAAACTCTATAGACAGACTATTAAAAAAGTAAATTATGAATAAAAGAACTTATTATTAAGTTAACTATTACTTATACTATAAAATAAACTTTTAGCAAGGGCAGAGTATAGTAAAATGAAAGGTTTTATAACTTAGTATAGCTAAGAAGGCGTATATAAAACGCATGTAGCTAATATTTATAAAATAAAAAGTATTTAAACTACTAGTGTCAAAGGTGGTGGTTGTTGTTGTAGTCAAAATAGGGTTTCCAAAAAAAGTGAAAAGCAGCTACCCTCTACTAATTAGTCGCAAAAGTTAAAAAAAAGACTGTGTGTAGTTAACAAGATTTGAACGGTAGGTAGATAAGGTCTACGCGCTAAGCGCTCGGAGTAGAAAAGCTTAGACCACTAAGCAAAAATTAGGGTTAAAAAAATTTGCTGAAGGTACTAAAAAACGATACTAATTGAAACGTGTTTAACAGCGATTGCTAGCCTATAGCTGGCAACAAGATTGCGATAGACGCATACGAACGACTCGCATACGAACGATACAATGCTCGGACTGTTCTTCTCCCCCTTCGACACGAAGACCGATGGCTCACATCGAGCTACTAGTGCTATAAAGTGTATACTATACGTACTACGCTCTCTAAGTAAAGTATTAGTTAGTAACAAACTTAAAATAGTAGAGTTAGAAGCTCTAAAAAATAAACTACGCTAGTTATGATAAAGAAACGCTTTTACCTTGTAGTAGGTTACAGACTCTAGGCAAGCAGTACACACTTAAAATAGCAGTAGCGCGTAAGTGTAGTACGTTAATAATAAAGAAGTCTTAAAATATAAAGGTAGAATTTATATTCTACTTGAACAAGCTATTAGGCAGGAGATTTTATAATAACATTATAACACATATATAGCGGGTTATTTTAGCGCACGTAAGACTTATAAGCTTATAAGTATTCTATATTACTAGCTAGAGCTAAGCTATAATATTTAAAATTACGTAAAAAGCTTTATAGTATACTAAAAGAGCAAGGCTTTAAGATATAGTAAATATAGTTAGTTATTACTATTACTAGTTTCTAATAAGATATTTAAAAAAGTAAGCTTCAATCTTGTTGCCAGCTATAGGCTGGCAATCGCCGTTGAACACGTTTCAATTGGTGTCGTTTTTTGGTACCTTCAGCAAATTTTTTTCGACCCTAATTTTTGCTTGGTGGTCTGAGCTTTTCTGCTCCGAGCGCTTAGCGCGAGGACCTTATCTACCTACCGTTCGAATCTCGTTGACTACACACAATCTTTTTTTTGACTTTTGCGACTAATTAGTAGAGGGTAGCTGCTTTTCACTTTTTTTG